>VWZK01020504.1:0-13526 GCA_013396935.1 Baryphthengus martii | reverse complement strand
GTGGTTGGCGCGGAGGAAAGCGGAACCTGCGCAAAGGGGACCCTTCAGCACTCACAGTCTGTCAATGTCTCTACAAACGAGCGGGGGAATCGCCTTGCGACTGAGGTGCGGGGGGAAAGCGAGGGCCGAAGGGATCCAGGGTCAGTCTGTGGCTCTGTCACCGACACCGGAAGATATCTGGGAAATACCTTAAATCTACCGCGGCCTCTGTTCGCAAGGCGGGAAATGATTTCTCACCCGTTTGCATCGGAGCCCTTCAGAGCAGGGCCTGAAAAAACCCTTGAAACAAGGCCTATCTACTCGAGCAACATCAGCACTGCCGAGCGGCACTCAACTTTGTCCTTACTTCTGGATTTGACAATCTAACAATAAAGCTTAACGGGGGATTTGGGCCTCACTTCAGAGGTGAGGAAATGGAGACGCAAAGAGGTGAAGAGACTTGTTCCCACTGACCATAAATTAGGGATAGAAACAGAGGTTGATCGCTGGTCCCAGGTTGTCTGGCCTCACGCGCTGCCCACTGCTCTTCAGCGTGAGGGTGGTGAGAGCCTGGCCCAGGTTGCCCGGAGAGGTGGTCGCTGCCCCATTCCTGGAACCATTCCAGGGGAGGTTGGGCTGGGGCTCGGAGCAACCTGCTCGAGTTGAGCTCGAAAGGTCACAGAATCACAGAATGTCTTTGGTTGGAAGAGACCTCCAAGATCATCTAGTCCAACCTTTGACCAAACCCTGCAAGCTCACCACTAAACCCTGTCCCTCAGCACCAGCTCCACACGCCTTTTCAATCCCTCCAGTGATGGCGACGCCACCACTGCCCTGGGCAAACTATTCCAATGTTTAATAACCCTTCCAGTGAAGAAATGTTTCCTAATGGCCAGCCTCAACTTCCCCTGGTGCAGCTTCCATCCATTCCCTCTGGTCCTGTCACAGCCACCAGGGTGAAGAGGCTGCCCCCTCCTCGCTCCCACCTCCTGTCAGGGAGCTGTAGAGAGGCAGAAGGTCTCCCCTCAGCCTCCTCTTCTCCAGGCTGAACAAGCCCAGCTCCCTCAGCCCCTCCTCGTAGGACTTGAGCTCCAGGCCCTTCAAGAGCCTCGTTGCCCTTCTCTGGACAAGCTCCAGCACTTCTATGTCCTCCTCACAGTGAACACAACAGAACTGAACACAATATTCCAGGGGTGTCCTCACCAGTGCCGAGTACAGGGGGACAATCACCTCTCTACCCCTGCTGGCCACACTTTCTCATCCAAGCCAGGAGGCCATTGGCCTTCTTGGCCACCTGGGCCCACTGCTGGCTCAGATTTAATCGACTATCCATTGACACCCCCAGGTCCTTTTCCAACTTGCAGCTTTCCAACCTCACATCCCCAAGCCTGTAGCTTCCTGTGGGGTTGTTACCACCCAAGTGCAGGACCCGGCCTTGTTGAACCCTTCAACCCAAACCATTCTAGGTTTCTCTGAACACTGACTCTGAAGGTGATGGCCCCAGGACAGACTTTTTTAGCCAGATGTTACGCCGAGGCCGTCGTCTCCCTTACCTCTCAGGGATCATCTCAAGTCGGGGTTTCAGATTCAGAGTCACAACTTGCCACAGCAGCAGGAAGAAAGAGCCTCTATGCCTGACATCGGAGCACAGACGCGCGCACGGCACTCGGGGAATTACTCCGACCTTCACCCAGCCCGGAAGGGGCCCTGAAATTACTCAGAGAAGCACGGAAACATTTGAGAAGGAAATTTGCGCTCGCTTTGAAAAATGTACAAATCTCCCCAACGAGAGGCCTTGCATTACTGAAGCGTCTGAGAATGTCACAAACACTTATTACATCAGCCTTTCCGAGCCACGATTTCTTCGGCGCGACTCTGTGCCGCTGAAAGACGCCGTCGGAGATAATCCCCGCTTTCAAGAATTCACCCGCGAGACATCGAAAGGAGCGAAGCGAGAGAATATTAATATTTTATGCAGACCACTCGATCCACAAGGAAAGAAAATGTCTGTTGGCAATTAAGGGCAGGGCGGGAGTTCAGGATCGCGCTAAAAATTTCGGGCAATCGCCTTTCCCTCGGAACGCCTCGTTCCCCGCAGCGTGTGCTCTTCCGCAAGGACCTGATGGGAATTAAAAGCTGTGAGCTGCCGGCACTGCAACGGGAAACGGTATTTATCGTATTGACGCCGTTGCCTTTGACCATTACCGCGATTTTGCCTTGTCAAGGCTCACCCTGAAGATCTACGGTGCGTTGTGGAGTTACACGAGGGCATCAACGGGCACCGGAGACAGGCTTGGGGTCTACGCTACGGGCGTGTTGTCTACGGATCGTAAAAAAGAGAGATCTAGACACAAGGCAGATGTCTGTTGGGTTTCACGATTTCACGCTCTTATGGCTAACTAACGGCGCTCGTAACGAGCCTGGCATTTCGGCACAGCAAAATTAGCCTACCGCCGTAGCAGACGACGTAGCACATTAATTTTTATCTCCCAAACCAAGGTTCCTGCTTCGCGAGCGGGCGTGGAACGAGGATGCAAAACTGCAGTCCCAACCAACAGTAAACTTTCGATCAAAGTCGATGGCATTTGGTAGTTAAAGCAGCTGGAGTGCTCCTGGAGATTGGTGGTCCCCTCCTAAACACAAAAAAAAAAAAAAAGGAGCCTGACCGACCCGGGTCTACTTGCTGGTCTATCTGGCTGCAATAATATCAACGGAACTCAAGGTATTTCTATCAAATAGCCTAAATTCACCCTAAGAAATATTTGTTTTTAAAAGAAACCCCAAAAAGCCCTTCTCCATCAGAGTGACTGACACCGCCTCTTGCTGAAGCAGGGGCTCGGAGAAGATGCCAACCACATGTTCCAAACCCAAACGTGTTCAGAGCATTTGCGACGCTGAAACCTTGTCACAGTTTCCTTCCACTCACTCCTTACTCTAAAAGTTGGCGATTTTAACACAATTCCAATGAAAAGGAGTCTGGATTTATTTTTTTTTTGCGGTGAACCGTAGGAGGTCCAGTCAAACAAAACAATTGAGGCCAGGGCCTCCCAGCTCCAAGTTCAGGCAAAATTTTAGCTAAATGATGCGGCTCTACAAGCCCCAAGATGAAAGCTGTGTTACTGTTAAGTAGCTTCCATCAGCCCCGACGCTGCTGCCCCAGCCCATTCAAACAAAACAATTCAAACGCTCCGTTGGTTTCCCCTTCCGTGTCCCGGCCAGATCTGAATGGCAACGAACGGCTCTGCTTTGGACCTTTTCAATTTTCTCTTTCCGATGTGTTTCCCCACCAGTCAGCTCAATTGCTGGCCTCCCAAGCCCCGCAGCCTCCCGAAATCCCCCTGCAGACTCCCACTCCATCCACGGCAAACCCCACCGGGAAGCGGGGTGGGATGAAATCCCACGGATTTTCCTATGCGTGCACAGCAGCGATGACTCCAAATCACAATTTAGAAGTTCCTCTGCTCCATGTCTCCAGCTAGGTTTGCAGTGCCTCACAAGCCTCCTTTCATCTGTTCCGTTTCTTCCCTGGCTTTTCACTAAGAAGCAATAAACTCCCTTAAAGTGATGAGGGTGCCGGAATCTAGTCTGGGAAGAGGCTCATCCAAGACTGACAAACGTTCTCGGTCGCCGTGTACCTTGCCCAGCGCGTCAATGAATTCACATCATCGATTGCCCGCTACTCCTGCCCGATAACAAGCGTCTAACCCAAAAGAAATGCGCCTCTGACGGACTTTTGACAGCACCTGACCATCCTGACTCGTAGAAACGATGGAGAAGACCTCGCAGGGCTGGCTTCCCGTTGTCCCGACAACGAGAAAACACTCTCAAGAGCATCCTTTATATCATCGTCTGGTCCAAATCTCACGGGAGGCTCTTTCAGACCTCACTCCTTTCAGATCTTCCCGGTAACACAACCTCATTCCTTCGTTTGCTGTCATCCCAGCAGCGCTCTGTACGCTCCCCTCGCCTGAAGGTTGCCTTCTGCGGTGTTCGGAGCCCTCCTATTTACGGGCTGCCATCAGGTGATACGGAACCAGAATCTCAAGGAAAAAGAACGACATCGCATTCATTCCAAGATATTTACTTTCCTGCACTAACCACCCATAGTATCCACGACAGCTTGAAGGGCTCGGGTTCGTGATTAATTTATCGTTGCTTAACAGCGCCCACTGAGCCATCCTGACCGGGAAGAACGCTCCAGCCCTGACTGTTGCCCTCAACGCCAGATCTGAGCGACGCTACGAGTTTTGTATCCGATTAAATTTCATCCTCGGGAGCCCAGACGGTTTCCTCCTCCCCTCTTTCTGGGTCTTACGCCCGTTGCATCATCTCCTCAGCAGTTGCCGGTGCCCTGAGACCTCTGCTCATTTGCCCAACCCGCTGATAGCACCAGACAGGGTGTTTTCATGCCTTCCCGTATCAAGCTGCCCTTAGGAAGGACTCTTTCCCAAGTTAAATTCTCTTCCAGGGAACTGCAAGCCTGTTGTCACACCAAACAAGCATGACAATGAGTTTTTTTTCCCAACTTTACTCCAGAAAGACAAAAGTCCTGTCTCTAGAGTCACACACAGACAGAAGGAGACTGCCCAAAATACCCAGCAGGACGTTCTCAGCCAGAGCAAACCTTCCTGTGATGGGGTCTGGGCTGTACAGATCAGTTCTCCTCCAGCTGACACCCACCTCACAAGTCCCTTCCGAAGGCTTTTTCTTGCGATGGAAGAACTACACCTACACTCAGGCATAGAATTGTTTTTTGAGAAAGGTCTGGAGTAGTTTTTCGGGTTTTTGTTAATTTTTTTTTAGCGGGGATGCCATCCCTAGAGCATCACGTCGGATGGGTGTGAGTCATCGAAGCCTGTCTTGACACGCCTCCCCCGGCACGGCGCAGGGTGGTGACAGCTTGGGTTGCCGCAGTGCCAGCCGGAGAGCGAGCCCGGGGGCCAGGGCCTCTTCTCAGCTCCACCTCTGAGCGCCGATGCCAACTGCGAGTGAGCTGCCTCAGCTCCCTTCCTCCTCCTGCCGCTTGTCTGCTGCCGGATTTAGCCTGAGCTTTCCAGGACAGGAACTTCTCCCGCTCCGCGGGTGCCAGACACGCCGAGGTGAAGACGCTGCTGGGTGCTACCTGGCAGCTACGCCGTTTCTGAACACCCCGCGTGACACGAGATTGACAGCATAGAATCACGGCACGGATGGGGTTGGAAGGGGCCTTTAAAAAAAATAAATCATCCAGTCCAAGCCCTTCAAGACATCCTCAACTAGATCAGGTTGCTCAGAGTCCCGTCCAACCTCACCTGGAATGTTTCCAGGGATCCCTGAACCTTGTGGGTCTGATATTGGGAATCGCACAAGGAGAACACACAGCCCGGGGAGCCGAGATTTGAGCCGTCGCTCGCCCTCGTCACCATTCGACAAGTCACCTCACCCCTTCATACCCACGCTCACCTCAGGTCTCCCACGTGGTTCCTCATTAGAACTGAACTCCCGGTCTGTGGATCTCAAAGCACTTCACCAAGGACAGCACCCACATTGGGATTTCTATTTTCTCTTTTAACCAGAGAACAAACCGGAGGAGAGTAACTTGTAGAGGCTTTTCTCGTAGCAGAACCACCGCGACAGCNTTCTCTTTTAACCAGAGAACAAACCGGAGGGGAGTAACTTGTAGAGAACCACCGCGACAGTGCAATCTCTTCACTCGAACATTTTCTAATACGCCAGAATCCTGCCAGAATGGCACCTACAGTCCATTCCACACGGAGAGTTTTTCCTCAAATTACACCTATTGGAAACCCAACTTTCTCTTGCGCTCAACCTAACAAACGACAGAGAGCGCGCGGGGAATAAATAAATACACGTATATAAAAAAAAAAACTGGGAACCATGTCAGAAAGCCCACGGTATTCTATCTTAAATCTCTCCCTTTGACAGACAGTGGATTAAACAGAAAATGAGTTACATCTCCCCAAACCATATAAATGTGAGTCCCACACTGCAAGGTAGCATGACAAATAGCTGCTGATATAGAAGAATAAAAATAAACCATGTCTGAGATCAGCGCAGGCATCACTGCTTGTATCTGCCATGAAAATCAACTCAAAACCTTGGGATAAGAATTTGAAGTGCGTGGTTTCGCTGGCAGGAAAACTATGAAACCTTAAAGAAATGCAAAAAAAAAGACAGTTCACAGAAAAGACTTTTTTACTCTGGTGAAACAGTTAAGGAAAGAAAAAAAAAAAAAAAGAGATGGTTCAACTGTTTCCAAAGGAAGAAACTCCCGGGAAGGCAAAAAGATAAACACCAAAGATGTCTCCAGAAGCACAAATGATCTATATTGAGGTGCTGGTAATTCTAAAAGGAGACCTGGACTCCTCACAAAGCATTTCCAAACACTCCCTGTACTCTGCAATTATTCCGAGGCAGGGATGGATGAAATTATTTTCTCTCACTAACAAAAGTTCTGCAAAGAAAACTCGAGTCACCCAGCAACAGGGACACCAAAATAAAATCCAGAGCTCCCAAACTGTAGCTCTTCTCATTTACAGGGCCACAGACAACGTCAGAGCGTCCCATCAACAAGTCTCTGCCTTTTTTTGACTTGTCACCAGAGTATAAAAATCTGTGACAACGCCACCGAACCAGGACACTGAAATCGCATCGGAAAGTTTTCCAGCTTTGCCCGTGGACTCACAAGTGTTGTGATGAAAATGGTAAACTCCTGCTTCCCAAATTGCTCCATGATTATGGTCTGAAAGACCAAAGACCTGACTTGAGGTATCACAGAAGAATGGCTTAAAGAGGGACCTGTATTACTCCAAAGTTTTCATCCTGGCCTAGGGAGGTCACCTCGGGAGTGTTGGAGCCAGTGCTGGGCTCCCCAGTTCAAGGGGCAACTGGAGAGAGTCCAGGGGAGGCTGGGAAGCTGCTGAAGGGCCTGGAGCATCTGTGTGGGCAGGAAAGGCTGAGAGCCCTGGGGCTGTTCAGCTGGAGAAGAGCAGCCCCAGAGGGGAGCTGAGCAAGGCTGAGCAAGAGCTCAAGGGCCCCCGGGGGGCGAGAGGCCGGGGCCAGACTCTGCTCAGGGGTGCCCAGCGCCAGGACGAGGGGCACCGGGCCCCAACTGGAACCTGGGAGGTTCCCTGGGAGGGGGAGCGGAAAGTTCTTTGGTGGGAGGGTGACAGAGCCTGGCCCAGGCTGCCCACAGAGGTGGTGGAGTCTCCTTCTCTGGAGACTTTCCAGCCCCTGCTGGATCTGTTGCTGTGTGTCCTGCCCTGGGTGCTCCTGCTCCGGCAGGCAGGTTGGACTGGAGGATCTCCAGAGGTCCCGTCCAACCCCTATCCAGTCCAGGATTCTAGGATTTTTGCAGCGTGTCCCAACGCCCCTTCTTTGTCACAACAAGTCTCTGTGTCCTCCCTCTAAACGACTCTCAGCTCTCAAAGCACTTGAACATCTCAGCCGACTCAAAGGCACAGCAACCCGAAGTACTTACGGGTTCTGCAGGCACAGCATCACTACCCAAAAAGTTACAGGCGGGCATCCTCCGGCCCCTGAATAATTAAGAGACTTCCCATTCCTGACAGCAGGACAGGGGATTTTTGGGGAGAAATGTTTGGAGGCAGAACAGTCATCCCTCTCCTCTTCGTTCTTCTCTGTTATTGCCATCTCCTCTCGCTATCTATCTGGGGATGCTGCTAAATGAAAAGGTTTATGACAGCTCTTCAGCACTCAATCATATAAAACACTCTCTAAAAGATGTTCAGTAAGTCAAAGGAACTGCCAGCACTTCTCTTTTTAAAAAAAAAATAAAATAAAAAAACCCCAACAGAGACTGTGATTTTTCACAGAAGTAAAGAAAGTTTACATGCCTAAATTCTATTGGGTGGCAATGGGACTTGGCTACTTAATTTCCTCAGGTTTCTGAAAAAAAACCAACCCCAAACCACTCTGTCTTCTTCTGGATTTCCATTACCTCTGAGGCAAGAATTGCTTGCAGTTAATGCAGAGAAATAAGGGGAAGAATATTTCTAAATCAGCAAGGATTTGAAAGTCAACGAGTTACTCCCAGTTTACACCAAAGCAGCTAAAAGCAGAATTTGGATACCTTTTTTCCATCCCCCCCCCCACCCCCGCCAAATAAAATGAAATTTTTGTTACAGAAGCGAGCTACCATTTATACTGAGCTTACCCTCTGGCAGAAACTGGTTATGTCTAATAAAAAATAACTATTCTGGACCAAATTCTCCTCCCACATCAGCTACCGCAACCCTCCCGAGACTTCAGCGCAGTTGCTCTGGATTTATCGGGATTTCGTTGCCCAGATGCTTGATGATGAACGAAGGAATTTACCGTCCCCGGGAAAAAGATGGCCCCTACACAAGGTCGCTGTCGCCCTCCGCATACTAGCGAGGAACCGGCCGACACAAGCTGCAGCTCAACGTTTTGCTGTGAAAATAAGACGGCTCCCCGGAAATTTCTGCTTAGAAGACACGGAATAAAGCCGGGGAAGCATCTCAGTACAGCTCCTGCTGCATGAGATGTCGAGTCCAGCGACAGCAGCATCAGGAATTAAAAAGTACAAGGAAAAATAAAAATACAGCAGGGTTTCTGACCTATTTTAAGCAAAAGAGAGAGAGAAATTGTAGGCTTGCTTTTCTCTGGTAGGTCTTTTGGGGCTGAATTCTTCTCTCACATTTCAACTTGTATAAACTGTGAGTAATTTTTTTTTTGAAGTCACTATTTAATCTGTAGATTTTTTTTCTTTTTTTTATTTTTTTTTTTCCAGGAAGAGGATCTGATCTCCAGAAAATCTAAATCAATATCAGCGAGCTTTAGGTCAAAGACCTCAAGCATTAAGTAGCCCTGTCAGCCAGATATATACAGACATATATCACAGCCCGCGCAATAATTACATCTTACTCCTCCAAGGCAACCAGCGGATAAGTGAAATATAATTAATTACTGCATTTTTCTGGCCTTTGATAACAAAAGGGAGCCGAGCCACTTCTTTATTTTTGGCTCAGCATTGCCATGGCTACTTCATTAAGAAAGCAAAATTCTTTTCTTTCCTTCTCGGCTCGATTCGCGCAGAGACGGACGCGCCAGGAAGGGCTCCGCCGAAGGCGATCAACCGTAAAAGACAACCGGGACCGTCACCCATCCAGGAAGCGTCCTTCCCTTCGGAGCTGTCATTCACCTCCCGGTTGCTCCTGCTCTTACACCTAACATCTTTTTCTTGGCGGGTGAAAGAAACGCTGAATTAACTCCATCATCTTTCTCTGAAAGGCCAGACTTTGAAGGCCTGTCAGATGAGGAAGACGTTACAGGTAGTTCCGCGGCCCTTCAGATCATCCCTTTCTCCAGACAAAACCCTCACCTTTGAAAAAATAAACCACCAACAATAAACCACCTGCCCTATCAAAACACTTGTAAAATAAAAAAATCTGGAGTTGATTGATAGCTAGACTTGGTTGTAACTCTCCCATGACCACCACAAAGCCGTGTCCTTTCCACAGGCTTTTAGATGGGGTGTTTCTCCATGTTTGGACCAGTTATTACCCAGAAAATGTCACAGAACTACGACTGATGATTAATATACGAGCCTGGGACTTGAAAGAGTTCAGATTTGGTTGCTGCCATGCCAAGGACTTCTGGCACAGCCTTCAAACGATAAGTAAATAGCCAACTGTCAAAGGCCTTCAGCAGAGCCTCTCTCATCTCTAGCACCGGGATAACAACTTCTGCCTCTGTCAGATGGCCTGTTTGGGAGGAAAAGCAGATCCTGGCCACATAAATACCTACGTCAGGGATTTTTTTGTTGTTGCTTCTGCTCGGTGATTCGAACGTGATCCGCTGGATTATACCAGCGCACAACTATCGGCCACGAATCTGTCTTGCAGCTTTGCCCCTCTCCGCTGTGGAGTTACACGAGGGACTCCAGCTGGCCTTTTATCTTGACACGCGCCTACGCAAATTTTACGACTCTTGCTTCCCTTCCCAGTCTGGAGTGGGAGTCTGGGAGCAAAGGGAGGCGGCACCTGGCGTGGAGAAGCCAGGAGCGGCGTGCGTCAAGGGGAAGAATTTATTTTGTTGACGACTGTTTCTGACTTTCACTTCCCCCGACTGGCTAGAGTTGCAGTTTTCGGATCTGCCTGAGGCTATCCTCTCTGTTTAGAGAAACAACAATAAAAATCCCCGATGCAAACTTCCCTGGTATTAGAGCAGCACGTTCTGGGAGCCCACACGCTACTGGCAACGAAGCCGGTGTTAGGGAGCTCATTGACTATTTTCAGAAGCTAACGAGGTTCATTAGGCAAAATGGACAACTGTCATAAAGATCTGGAGGCTGCTCACGCAACATTTGGAGAGGGGAAAGAACATCTCGAGCAACCATGAGACGATTCGTGGAGAGCTGACGCAGAGCTTGAATTTATTTTGCCTTAATAGATTTCCAAATTTTACTGAGAGCTACCTGGCACAGGATGGGATTTTCAGTGAATCACACAGAAGGGCCTGAGGCTGGATGGGACCCTCTGGAGATCTCCTCTTGGCTCAAAGCAGGGTCAGCCACCCTCACCCTTTAATCACCTCGGCGGCTGCATTTGGCTCCTCTATGTCCTTGTCTGGTACTGGGAAGCACAGGATGGAACGCAGCGCTCCGGATGAGTCTCACCAGCGCTGAGGAGAGGGAAATAATCATCTGTCACCCACCTCCTGCCTCTCTAATCAGGCTTCAGGGTGCAGCATCTGCAGCTGCTTTCCCCAGCAAACAATCCTGAGGCAGTTTCTGTCACGAAAGAGGAAAGTCTTGCAGAAGATTCATTTCCCTGTACAGCAGGGGAACTCAATTCCACCTCCTCTCACCTGCCACGTAACCGCGGCCCGCAAGATGCTCAACCGCCACCAGTGGATTGGGTCTCGGAAGGTTCCGGAAAGATTACTGTCCGCTTGGGCTGTTTTCACGGTGTATTTCCACTAACCCATTAGTCACCATCACAATTCCCATGCCTTTGTGGATATCCATATTTTAACACATTATCTAATTCACAGAGGTCTATTGATTCCCAGCTTTGCTCTGAAGGGCAGTGACTCATCTTTCGGCGCACACAATAGAAGAGCGGCTAATAAAAAAAACATTTAACATTTCGAGCCAGAGGATCGGGATGAGAAATGCTCCTACGCGGCAGACACCCAGGCGTCGTGAGCTGGATTCGGAATCGGACGGCGTTTCCCCGCCCCTCCCCAGGATGCTGAATCCACACTCCCTCCCAATGGGCTCGTTTCCTGGGGGAGGGGGACTGGATTTGCCCTGGTTGTGCAGCCCCCAGAATGAACAGACAGGTGAAGTGCAACCTCAAACAGTTTACAGGAACTTTTTTTTCTTTTTTTTCCACGTGGGAATGCTGGAGAAGGGTTTCTGGAGAGGGAAATTCACCCCTGCCCACGAAAGAGCGTGACCACGCTGGTTTGATTCCCTCAAAACGTTCAAACCAGGATCTGAACCAGACTGAAGAAACGCACAGGCCTCGTACCAGGCCGATTCCTACAAAACAAGGCCACACTCTTAAATTTCCGGCACCAATTTTCTTTCCAAGCTCCAAGGATGACAAACTGCCCGGAGAGAGAAAACTGCGCATACAAAAAGGGAGATACTGCTGCTGAAAAAAACACAAGAATCATCTATCAGGCCCTAATCAATAACGCCCGAGCAGCACCACGCACAAAACTCCCATTGATTTCAACTGGAATCTTATTCAAAGTCAAAATCCGATTCAATCGCAGGGCCACCTATTGTGATGATTTCTCAGACTCGTGGCATTTTTTTCCTCAATAATTATGAAAATATCTTTCACTTTTTTTTTTTAATAGAATCTTAGAATCATCAGGGTTGGAAGGGACCTTGAAGATCATCCAGTTCCAACCCCCCTGCCATGGGCAGGGACACCTCCCACTAGAGCAGGTTGCCCAGAGCCCCATCCAACCTGCCCTTAAAAACTTCCAGGGATGGAGCTTCCACCAGCTCTCTGGGCAACCTGTTGCAGGGTCTCACCGCCCTCATGGGGAAGAACTTCTTCCTGATGTTCAATCTAAATCTCCCCTCCTCTAGTTTGGATCCATCCCCCCTTGTCCTATCACTAAAAGCCCATCTGCAGGAACCACGAGAACCGGCGAGCGTCTCAGCTCCTGACGTCTGTTTGTCTTGCAGCGCGTCAGGAGCTGCAGAAAAAAAAACTTGAAAGGAGAGAGAAAAATCTTTCAGGTCCCTTCCAACTCAACCCATTCTATCAAAAACCTCGGAGGACTCTTTGGAGGGCTCACAACTCAGAAGGCAAAACTATCTAAGAATGAGCTATAATGGTGGGGATTCTTTTTTTTTTTGATACATCCCCCTTTTTTCTCCCACCCACGACCTCACGAGCTCTTCTGCCCCGCGCTGAACCCTGCCCTGACGCACGCAGGATGAATCCAGAGAGATGAAACCAGTAGGTGTGGTGCCTCCGAGGCCGGACCTGCCGGGAATACAACATTCCTTTCCTCTGCCGTACGCGGCGACCAACAAGTATGGTGAAAAGAGCCGAGATAAACCGGTTTGGTGCACGACAGGAAACGGGGACCGCGGGCTGATGTGCTCTTAAGCATCTCCTTTGGGGTTTTAGTTTTTTGGAGCTGGCTCCGCTTCAGCCAGCGCAGGTCCCCGGGCAGCTGCACAAACTGGGTAGAAATAAGTGGTTGGAGAGGAAGGGAAAGACCGGTGCTTTTCAAGCAGCTCAAGCTGCCAACATTTCTTGACAGTTACAGCAACTCAGTCCCCAGGTTGACCTCCTGACAGTGCCGGGGAGGTTTGATACCCTCCTACGAACGGTGACTTTCTATCCGAGTGCACAATGCGCTTAATTGGTACCGGTTTAAGAGGTGCGCACGAGTGCTGGAAGAGGCTACAGTCAATTCAGCCTGTGGCTTTCCTCATCTAAGGGAGAAGAAAAAAATAAAAAGAGCTTTAGGAGTAGGGAGCCAGGGACACAATTTCACTTGCTTCTCTGCAGGACTCACTCACGTGATGGATGAAGTGAAGAGAAGGCTCCGGGGAGACCACCTGGGGGCCTTTGAGGGCTTCAAGGGGCCTGGCAGAAAGATGGGGACAGACTTTGGAGCAGGGCCTGTTGCGACAGGACAAGGGGGGGATGATTTGAAATTATAAGAGGGAGATTTAGAGCAGAGAGAAGGGAGAAATTGTTGGTGCTGAGGGTGGTGAGAGCCTGGCCCAGGTTGCCCCGAGAGGTGGTCGCTGCCCCATCCCTGGAATCATCACAGGGGAGGTTGGATGGGGCTCTGAGAAACCTGCTCCGGTTGCAGATGTCCCTGCTCCCTGCAGGGGGGTTGGACCAGATGACCTTGATAGATCCCTTCCAGTCCAAACCATTCTATGATTCCATAATAAAGTATTACGGTGCTAACGCCTCTTGTGCCGAATCCATCGATTCGCAAAGCGTAAGGTCACAAGGCACCATTATAGATGATCTCCAGCAACCTGCGTGGCACAGGCCAGAGCATTTCACCCT
>VWZK01020502.1:0-20426 GCA_013396935.1 Baryphthengus martii | reverse complement strand
TTTTTGAAATCAGCTCCCTCTCAGGTTTTAAACTAAATGGAAAAACTAACCATTTTTTCCTGCAGTCACTGGGCACACTTGAGAAGCATACACTTAAGAGAATAAGTGTTTTAAAGTATATCACAACTTTTTCCAAAAATGAATCTGAACAAGTTGTTTCATTTTTTTGAGGTTTGCATTGAAAACTGCAGTTAATGAACAAACAAACATTGTACTGATGTGTTTTCAACGCCAGCAGTAAGTTCAGAGTAACTGAAAATTAAATGGACTCCACAATAAACTGACTTCATTGATTTTCTTTTTCTGTGATGTGAAACGTATGGAGTAAGCACAAAGTACAGATTATGAGAAGCATATTAGCTTTTAAGTATTCTTTTGGCTCTAATCAGTCAGTGAAATGCAGGTGAAAATTTCTGTGATAGCCATAAATTGGGAATAAGGTATTTCAAATGTAAACTTCACGGACTTTTTAAGCTTCAGAATCATAAATGTTCCCCTCACACACACCTTAAGTTTTGCTCCTCCATTCATACTGTTGTTCTTCACCCAGTGTTTATAAAACCATGATCAAAAAACCCAATTGCCAACACATTGATTTGTCAGTTTTAATACGGAGATTTCATGATGAATATCATTAATGTCCTTCAAAATAATCTGTATCACTTCTAGACAAAAATATCAAGAAATGTTTAGGGGACACAGAAGGATGTGGTCTGGATATTCATAAAAGCTAAATTCAGAAACAGGCTCCTCTCCGAACCATTCTTGACAGAATTTGCGTTCTCCCTCAGGAAATGCATCACCTTTAATGGGTGAGAGGAGATTAATCTGGAAAAATTTATCTACGTGAAAACTAGTCTTACATCAAAGGCAATAAACAGGTGAAAATGACACAGAAAAAAAACTTCAGCTAAATTACCTTTAGAGATTTCTAGGAACAAAACTGGCAGTTGGTATATACATTTGAATTCTAAGAAAATAGTAGGGCTTACAGATTTAGAAAATAATAGGGTTTTTCTAAACACCTGGATAAAATACTTTAAGGGTAAATAAAACAATCTGAACATAAAGATCCTTTAAAAGTACAGCTCAATTTCTCCAAAGTAATATATGAGTCTTCTAAAAACCTCAAGTAAGAAAAAAGATATTTTAATGTTCCTTATGCTTGAGTCAAAGTCCACAACTCCAATAGTTACCAAGACAGAAGCAGTGTGAAAAGAGGCATCTATAAAGTGATCCATCCTGTAAAAACAGATCCACAGCATGAAAAATTGATAGTAATTACTATTAGATTAAGAATTAATTAAGTATTGCATCACAACAGGAGAAAATGTAATAAGCCTAGTTAACCAGAAACATTGATGCTAATTAGAAACAGGATGTCCCAAAAATAAAGTGAACTTTTGTATTTCAGGCATCAGCCGACTACACAGAAAATGTAATAAAATGATATTCTGAGAGAGAAACTATCACAAAGAGATGAAAAGTTCAGAAAATTCCCATGAATTGAAAAACTGAACGTAGTTATTTCATGGGTATATCAGGCAGATGAGAGGGAAATGCAGTTTACAGTTAACACAGCAAACACACACTTTTCTAGGCACTGATGAGTTCTTTTTTTTTAGGCCTCAAGAGAAGCAGTTACAATCATCATTTAGTACTTGCCTTATTTTTCTTAGCAACGTGTGGAAAGGTCTGAAGAGTTCAGACATATCTTCTGGTTTATGGTCCAAGTTTAACGGTCCCTCGGAGTAGACAACAAGGCCACTGAAATCCAAACGTCCACGAACACACACAAAAATGAAAATGTCATTCCACAGAGCAACTACTGGATAAAGATCACCCCCCTTCTGTCCACAGTCCCTTAAACTGAGAGAAAAAGCAACGCAAGTGGTAAAGGGAAGACCATCCATTGATTCCATTGCTGTGGTTGGCCCACACAAAACCAAAAGCCAAGAAACTGATCATCAAGTAAGTTGGGGAAAGTCCACTGACTTGAGAGACTGTAAATGGCTTTTTCTTTCCAGTTTAAGTAATTTCTAGGTAAGATAGTTCATAGAATCATAGAATGGTTTGAGTTGGAAGAGACCTTCAAGATCATTCAGTCCCAACCCCCCTGCCATGGGCAGGGACACCTCCCACCAGAGCAGGTTGCTCAGAGCCTCCTCCAGCCTGGCCTTCAACACTTCCAGGGAGGAGGCTCCACAGCTTCTCTGGGCAACCCCTTCCAGGGTCTCAGCACCCTCAGAGGAAAGAACTTCTTCCTAAGGTCTCATCTCAATCTGCCCTGCTCTAGTTTCAAACCCTTGCCCCTTGTCCTATCCCCACAGGCCCTTATAAAGTGTCCCTCCCCAGCTTTCTTCTTGAGTTCCTATTTTTCTGACTCTAAGGTAAACACAACCTAGTATTAACAAGTAATGAAAAAAAGAACACACATTTGCTAAATCATGTAAAACACATTTTGATACCATGCTTCTGTATCAACTCAGTACTTGTAGAACTTTCCCTGGAAAGAGGTTAGTTCCTGATCCTGAAAGCCTTCATGTACTTCACTGCAGATATCTCAGTTTCTCCTCCTGTCCAAATCAGTCTGGGTGTCGGAAATGAAATAAAATTCACCTTCTTCACTACATCTGCTGCATCCTACCGCAGTGTCTGAGAGTGGATCCCACCCACACCAGACACCACTCTCCTCAAAACACTTTAATCCTCTGCCCACTGCAAATGCCCAAGGTATTTCAAAGGTAGGCTCCTTTGGTTACACTGAAATTATGTGTTGCTTCAGAGAGTTTTCTAGCTACTTTGCATCCAGATCTTCCAGAGTAATGGGGACCCTCTGCTGGCCATCGACTGTTGATGTGTTTTACTCAGCGGCTGTCCCTGCACAACCACCCAAGGCTCTCCGAGACAAAGCTGATGTCACAAGTTATAGGAATCCAACTCAAATATTAAAAAAAAGGACCATTTACACTGTTAACCATCTGGGAAATATTGCTCTTGTTTTTCTGTTTACAAACCCAGAGTCTGGCCTATGTACCAGAATCGTACTGGGGTCTCAGCTCAGGTTGGGAGATGGCCATCAGAAAGTTCAGGATTGTCAAGGTAACTGAGCATCCAAGAACTGCGACTACTAAATTTGATCAATATTTCTTTGGGGACTAGGGTTCTGAGGGCAGGAGTAGAGACAGGGAAAAGAGAGAAAAGTTCCTTCTTTTGCAAGTCACTATTTTTTTTGGTGGCTTATGGTAAATTATCCTGTTACCATGGATACAAACTTTTTTTTTCCCCCTAAGCTTTCTGAGCTTCCACAAGGAGGTTGGCACAAAGCAAAGTAGTTAACTGCTGACTCATGTCCTGTGTTCTGTCTAAATAAATGTTACTTTGAGTGGAAGCTCCAAGTTATTCTCATTGAACTTCTGGTGATGTAAAATCACCATTCCTTTGGCTTTCAGGTATATTCTGTTTTCCACAGAGGTTAATCCTCAGAAGAAATTAAAAAAAAAAAAAAAGAAAAAAAACAAGTGGGCTAGAGCACTATTGAAAAAAAATTATAGAACCATAGAATGTTTTGTGTTAGAAGGGACCTTTCAATGTCATCTCATCCAACCCCCTTGCAGGGAGAAGAGACATCTGCCACTAGAGCAGGTTGCTCAGAGATCCATCCAACCTGACCTGGAATATTTCCAGGGATGGGGCTCCTGCCACCTCTCTGGAAAACCAGTGCCAGTGTTTCACCACCCTCACTGTAAAAAATTTCTTTCATCTCCTGTGAAACTCTCCTCTTTTAGTTTAAAGCCATTACTTCCTGTCCTGTCGCTACGGGCCGTGCTAAATAAACTGTCCCCATCTTTCTTATAGGTCTCCCTTAAGTATTGAAATACAAAGGCCTCTGTTTATGTATGACCTTTGAAAGAGTTCTGAATCAACACCTGAATGTAGTTCTACTATGGAAAGAATTAAAAATTCGAAAAAGTGAGCCTTAGTATTTCCTGTTGTGGTCAAAGTTCACTGACAGCTGCTATCATATACAGCAAGGAACCCTGTAGAACGTGTACGGTAAACTGATGTCTAAAAAGAAAACTTAGATCAAAATGACTCTGAAAAGTATTCCTTAACTTTTCCTATCAGAAGACCAAGCACTTCTCCTTGCCCCAGACCCATCCTTCTCAGTAAGACACAGCACCACAGCATCATGACTTGGGGTTACATTTTTCTTGCATTTAAACGCTTCTCCTTTCACAGTCCAAAGGAAAGGCTTTCATTTCTTTCAGACCAGGCTATATCTGGATGGTGTATTTTTTTCCCTGTGGAACTTCACATGGCAGTGATTTCTTTTCAAATCACTGGATCCTTAGAAACAGTTATACTTTTATTTCTCTTCTCTCTCTGTGTCATCCTTTATAATTCGGTATTGAAATGGTGTGTATTCCAGAGAGTTCCTGGTTTTCCAGTTAGTCACGATGTCTTTGTGTCTTCCAGTAGCTTCAAACTGAGTTCTCACATTCCTGTTGTCTTCTCATAATCAGGTTATTCCTGTTATTATTTTTAGAATGACAGTTCCAGACAATATCTTATTTAACAGGAATAATGGGCCACAGGGATTTCCTGAGGAGAAGTGTATTACACTCAGGATTTGAGGTTTCTTATTTCCATCAATTATACTACTTATATTAGGTAACTTGAAAGCATTCACAATGGTAAAATATTAAAAGCGTGTTGGCTTTACTCCAGAGAAACTGCTGTCTTATTAAAACACAAAGACTCATTAAGAAAATGCATCTGATTTGGTCAATATTGCATAGATTGCACGAAGCAAAACCCCTGTTTTAATTTAATTGCCTTGAGTGGTCAATACAGGGCACAAATCTCCACATCAGTTAATACTTGCCTTGAAAAAGATTTAAGCCTAACTCAGTGGTCACAGGGCAGTATCATGACAATTCCTTTTAAAACTAGAGCCATTAAGAAAAATATACAGTTCTTATTAAATTTTTTTGGTTTTAAGACTTGTATCCTTAGGCCATATTGTTTTTAAGTGACAAAACATATGCTTTCAAAAAATATTTATGACAACAGGACATTCCACAGGCCGCTGTTCTTCATTTTTAAATTTCTTCTGATCAATTGTTCCAGGTTCCTGTATTTAGAGTTCTACCTTCTCTTTTCTTTTTTTTTTTTTCTTTTGATATTCTACATATTCTGGTTACAATTTAAAAGAAAACATAATCCTCTCTGGTTTTAGGGTTTGGTTTGTGTTTGGTTGTTTGTGTTTGGGGGTTTGTTGGTTTGGTTTGTTGGTTTTTTTTTTTTCAGGAAAGGACAACCAAGCTTAGGTGAAAGAAAATATGCCAAAATTCTGCAGAAAGTTTTCAAATTCTTCAGTAAATCTTTAAATAAGGCAGAGTAGACAGCGGTTAAAAAACTTACTTACCATACAATGGCTAATCTTGGAATTGTAAACATTAAAGCTGGTTCGTAGTCATCTATCATATCTTGAGTGAGGTATCCAAGCCTTAAGGCTCTAAACAGAAGAATAAAATTATTTACTAAGAGATCAAACTCTTGAAGAATACATTTCTATATGAAAAGAAATGAAAAAAATGGTTATAAGCCAAACTAAATCGACAGTATTTAACCCATGAACTAGTTTTGAACAACTTAAAGCACGCTGTATAAAACTGACTGATCTAGTCTCTGCTTTACAAAAAAAATAAATAAATCTTAAAAGACTTAAAGCTTTTATAGACATCCAAAGTCAAAATAATTTTTATGCCACTTTCCCTTTCTATTTACTATTTCATGCCAACCTTCAGCTTGTTATTGAAAGTCACTGGTGCTTAGAGTTTTTCACCTAAAAGAAACATTTTTAAAGGAACAGGAGAGAGTATCTGGTTTAATTTTTCAACTAGAACTTGTAATCATCAAGGTCAACCCCCTCTAAACTAACAAACCACACTAAAAAAACCCACTCACACAGTTCTATACAGCAACTCCTATTGAATTCTAAGGATTTAATATTTGGGGGGCACTTCATTGTTCTCTAATAACTTTTTAAATATCTTAAGCCCTTATTAGGCTAAAACCCAATTTGTTTACATTTTTCACCTTGCTCTATTTCTTTGCAACTTCTTTGCAAAGTTTCTTTGCAATTCCTTAAAATTCCTTACAAGTTTCCGAATATCCTCAAATTTCTTGTCCTTTTTGTCCCTATTAGTGCATAAGGTAACACTCCAAACTGCACACTAGTCCCACTGAGATCTGACTGATCTCAAAAAGAGAAAGGAAATACCAATTATTTTTTTTTATTTCTTATCACTAACTTGTCTGCTGGTGGTGGACAGCAAAACGACCACAAGGCAAGCACTGCTTTGTACTAACAGTAGATGGACTCATCAGCACATGGCCCACTCGCACCCCCTGCTCCTGCCCACAGCCAGATTATCCAACGCTGCACATGAGAATCCATCTTTTTCCTCTAACTGGGCAGATACATCTACAACTCTGACTGATGGAAGGCAATTCAGAGAAATCATAAAAATTACGTAATGGCTTAGGTTGTAAGTGACCTCAGAGATCAGCTAATCCAATCCCCTGCCACAGGCAGGGACACCTCTCAACCAGAGGAGATTGCTCAAGGCCTCATCCAGCCTGGCCTTGAACACCTCCAGGGAGGGGGCCTCCACAGCTTCTCTGGGCAATCCATTCCAGAGTCTCAAGACCCTTG
Source organism: Baryphthengus martii (assembly GCA_013396935.1). Taxonomy (NCBI): domain Eukaryota; kingdom Metazoa; phylum Chordata; class Aves; order Coraciiformes; family Momotidae; genus Baryphthengus; species Baryphthengus martii. The sequence goes on along the minus strand of VWZK01020502.1, from coordinate 13,702 downwards.
TAGTGAAGAACTTGATCCTAAAATCCAGTCTAAATATCTTTTCCCTCAGTTTAAAACCATCTCCCCTCGTCCTATCTCTGGACACTCTTGTGAAAAGGCTCTCCACAGCCTTCCTGGAGGTTCCCTTCGGGTACTGGGAGGCAGTTATAAGGTCTCCCCGGAGCCTTCTCTTCTCCAGACTGAACAATCCCAGCTCCCTCAGCCTCTCCTCATAGCAGAGGTGCTCCAGCCCCTGGATCATCTTTGTGGCCTCCTCTGGGCTCGTTCCAACAGATCTATATCCCTGTTACGGTGGGCACACCAGAACTGGAAGCAGTATTCGAGGTGGGGTTTCACAAGAGCAGAGTGAAGGGGGAGAATGTCTTCTCAATCTGCTGGCCACACTCCTCTGGATACATCCTAGGATATGGATGGCCTTCTGGGTTGCATGAATGCACTGCCGGCTACTTGTGACCATTTTGAGTTGTAATCCTGTCTTAAAATGCCTGAAAAACACCTGTGATCTTGGTGTCATCTACAGATGGTGGTGTTCACTGTACTCCTTCATTACTTAACCAAAGTCTCAACCACACCAGACTCAGGGTCCTACTTCACAAGTTCTCACATTGACAGTAAAATTAACACCCATTCCAAGTGTGTTTTACAGCCAGTGGGTCTCTTAATTCCACTCAGACTACAGTTCACTCGTTTCCTCTCGAGAACAGCGCTGCGCTGATCAAAATCTCATTAAATTCGGGTATTTCACATGCTGTTCCCCTCTACTGCTCACCTGCTAGGATAGTTACTCTGTCACAGGGCGGGGAAAAAGAAACAACAACAAAAAAAAACAAAACCAGAAAAGTTCCACAACACAATACATTCCAAACAAATTCACATTTTTATCATCACTTCATACACCTCAAAACTCACGAATTATTGGATATTTGGGTTTTTTTAACATCATCTCTTCAGAGTCATGCTCCACTCCCCTAAGATTTTAAAGAGCATTTGCAAGTTCTTTATGATAATCACTAGAGATTCACAGATGATTTGAATCATCTCCCCATGTATTCTTGCATGAAATATCATTAAGTCTTCACACTTGAAACAGATTTAGCTTATTTAAATGCTTAGTCTTCGTTTCCACATCTAAAACCATGCATGCCAACAGTACTGTTATGGTTGGGTCATGAACTTCAGAGTTTTTTTGGTCTAGAAAAGAAAAACAAGCAACCCTAGGCTTGTGCCTGGTACATGTGCTTAATGCTTATTAACTTTGTACGTGGAAAAGCAAAATACCTGGTGTTTTAGGATGCTTTTTAAAAGACTACAGTTCAAGTATTTCTACAAAAGCTCGCGCTGAAAGCAAACACAGAAATCAAAATGTGGTACTTAAAGTGCTCACCTCTCCACAGTTTCACAGAAAAGGACGATTACTTCTTGCTGCACATAATATTCTTTTGGAGACTTCACAGGTACCATGGCTGACACATAACTACAAAGATGATAAAAGAACATAATACTATTTCACAGGCTTTACTAAATCAGATCATAAAAACAAATTCTAGGACAAGTCACCTCAGAAACTCAGCCTTTCCTGTCCCAAGTTGTATTTATTTTGGTAGCACTCACTATGCAAACTGCACAGCGTAAAAATTTGTAAGAAACGCAGCTGATTTACTTATTACAGATTGAAATAGTGGAACTCAGTAGTAATTTAGAAATATAAGTGCACACATTAGCAATCAGAACTCCACACCATGTGGCACGTGGAGGTAGGTTCTAAAAGGATCTTTATTCCAACATCTTGAAGTTAGATTGGTTTACTCCGCGCTTCCTTCAGGAAAAAACACAAACTGACTAAAATGAACATTTTATTTTAAAAGGTTTTACCTGAAATTAGTGAAATTCAGTTACCCAGTAGAGACAATTTAACAGACTTGAAATGTTGGCCTTGCTTCCAAGTGGAAAAACATAAAAAAGCCCATAAACAAATACTAAAAAAACCCATAAAACAAAAGAAAAATATTTTTAAAAGCATAAAAAAAGCACTAATTCACCAGTGAAACACCGACAAAAGTAAAGGTTTTTTGTCACCATATTACTTAGTCATTGGTAGACTACAGGAAACACAGGAAGGGTGAAAGTTGTTTGCAAAACAATGGCAAAGAAAAATGCTGGATGTAGAGAGTCGGTACAAACAGGCACTGGCAGGAGCCAATTACTGATTGTCATTGGTGTCTGCACTTAAAAACATGTTTTTATATTAAAAAAAATATTTTTTTTTATATTAACAGCATAATGATGTGTTTGGATTTTTTTTAATCAGAAAAAAATTGCTTCCCTGAGTAAAATAATACAGGAAAGTATGATAACTGAGGAATGGCAAACAGTAATGAGAGACTAGACTATGGATTATTCCCAAGAAAAATTTAAAACACTACCCAACTGTAAGAAATCTGTTCTGCTAAGGGTAGAAATGGCTGTATTCTACTAGATCCATAGATTGTCTGGTCCAGTATCCTGTCTGTAACTATGTCCAGCACCACAAAGCTCTAACAGACATGTAAAAAGTTGGCTTAAATTCAGAAGCACAACACAAAATTTGGTCATTGTGACCAAATCACCTCACCCCAAACCCAGGTTTTAGGTTGGTTTTTTTTTTGCTATGAAAAACTTGTGATTGAAAAATAGTTTGGTGGTTTTAATCAGCGACTTCCTGTGGTTAATTAATGGCTTATGTAAAAGCATTTATTTCATCAGATTTCAATTTGCCTTCTTAAATTCACCGGATGCAACTTGCTTGTGTCTTCAAGCACAAGAGAACAAAACCTCATAATCTCGACTATTTGTTATCATATTATTTTTTTCATGTCTCTTATTTGTTGCCTTTCCTCTGACAAAGAAAACATTAAGGGAAGAGATTTATGGCTTCCTTTTTTTGTCTTGGAAAACCTCCCTCAAATGCCATATGCCAGTATGCAAATGGCAGTTTATAGTTTAGTTGAAGAGAGCAAATGTTGATTGCTAAAAAGCTGTTTAATTTTCTTGTCATTATTGCTACATTGGAAGGAACAGTCAAACAATACGACAAATTACCGAAGAATTCAAACAGCATGATAAAAAAATGACATATTTTTTCCATAAAACGGAACAAAGCGGCCAACTTCCAAAAAACCAACGAGCCACACACCAGCTGTAGTAGCCAAGTCAACGCTCGCAACATATTTACTTGGGATCTTTTACCTTAACTCAAACTCCGCAAAAAGGACATCAAAATGCTTGAGTGAGTCTTTCATTTTTTCTGTGTAGAGGTTCAAATCCCTTAAGGCCTGGTCACGAATAATATTTCTAACTTCCTCTAGGCTTCGGGTCAGATCCTTGGCCAAGGGCCTCATAGCCATACTCTCAATTTCACGATTCATAATAATTGAACCAGCAGCCAAACACTATGAAAGACATGAAGAGAGAGAAAAAAAATAATTAATTTTTACTAAATTATTTTTATGTCAAAAGAAAAGCACAAGATGTGATATTTACTATTTTTAACAAGGGCAGTCCTTAGCCACAATTTGTTGCAAATGATTAAACAAGTGAAAGATTTAAGACCAATACACCAAGTCAGAAGTCTTCACATAAAAGGTTTGGGAGCTGTTGAGGCAGGGAAACAGGAGAATAGGAAGAGGTTTAAGTGCAAGAACCAGAGAGCTGAAAGAAGAACTTGAAAAAAAGCTCTCCTACTAGTTAGGCAGTAAGTATTAGTAGGATATTTACTCTGAGTATGCTGAATACTCTGGAGGAGGAGGAGGAAAAGGGGGTCTGGAGGAGGAGGAGGAGGAAAAGGGGGTCTGGAGGAGGAGGAGGAGGAAAAGGGGGTCTGGAGAACAATCAATGGGCTGTTTTGATTCAGTCTGATTTGCTGGATTTTGTAAAATAAATCTGTTCCTTACCAAAAGAACAGAAATCCTACAACTGTGATGCCTTTTGGAGCAAAATCGGTCACATCGGCTACCAAACCAGCTAGACCAGTATCCTGCCTCCCACATGAAGCTGTGAGTATATTTGACAGGAAATAATATAAAAAAAACAGGTCACAGAGTGATTCTTCTCTTGCAACTTCTGGAAAGCAGCTATTTAGGAAACTCCTTGCCCCAAGAGTTATAGGTGGACTCCCTCTAACCAGCTCACAAACACATTGAAAGTAGGTATTTAATCTTTTTTTTTTTATTCTAACACATGAACATAACTTTTATTTTAATCTTGCTACTAAAAACAAGCTATTCAATAACCTCTGCTGCTGTCTTTATTCACTCCTGGATACATTTGGAACAAGTACTGATATATTTGCTGTACTGATGGAAATATCTTTATTAACTGAAAATATGCAAGGTTGTTCTAGTCTCAAAGGTTGGATTTGTTTTTTTGGTGGGTTTTTAGTTTTTTGTTTGTTTTTTTTCATGTTTTGGGTTTTTTTTGGGGCGATGTGTGTCTGTTTTGAGGTTTTGTGTGGTTTGTTTTGTTTTTTTCTGGGTTTGTTTGCTGGTTTTGTTTGGGGTTTTTTTGGTGGGTTTTTGTTTGTTTTTTTTTCCTAATCTCCATTCACAGCTCTGTGTCTCCCATCTTTTCCTACCCACCTACCAAGGAAGCACCATTAAGGCAACACATCATGACTCTCAGCATTTTCAAACGGAGCACGGTGTTCCCTGGATGACAGCAGTAAAGGTGACAGGATAATGTCAAGGAGAACTCCTGCACTTTCTGCTGAGGACAGGATTCTAAAGCACTGAGATATCAAATTCATTCTGGAAATTCTGCCCGGGACTTCCCTGACTCAGAGGAGCCCACAATTAACAAGTGTCAAAGAAAAGCTTCAGAAACACAACGTACAGAGGTATATTGGACTGAACAAGATAGGAATGATTGATGGAGAGCACCCACTTGAGAAAGAAAAGAAGAACTGGTAGGGAAAAGTATGGATACTAAACAAAAGCTAAAAGTCTCTTCAAATCCTGGAGAGGCACAGCTAAATACACCACCACAATGTGCTGTTCTATGCTGGGATGTCTAAACTAACTCCCCATCACCCTCAACTCCACAAATCCACGGTGCTTGAAGTCAGCAGACTTCAAGACACTACATTTATCATTAAAGATAGTACAATGATTTGATTATTTTTTTTTTGTAGCCAACAGACATCAGTAGTAATGAGTATCTTGGACATCATATCCTTTTGTTTAGACACTTTGGGCTTCTCTTGGTTAAAATAATTCGAGCTGATTCACTACAAAAATCCCTTATTCCTGCAGGTTGCTGTAGAAGCAGGTTTGTGAGAAACCAGGTAAGAGAAGCGGATTTGAGCATTTTTCCACAGAAACCACTATATTTTTAGCACATACACGAAACAAGGGAGATCCGTGCAACAAATGTCAGCTCAGCAAAGTTATGGATGTTGAGTATGAATGCTGTCACTTTATTTTAATGACTTTATTACACGATAACTCAAGTGACATCATGCACTTATATTTGCTGGAGATAATCCTTTACCCTGGTAAAATTCCCTTTGATATATATATATGAAAGGGAATTTTTATCTTTTTTATATATATCTGTATGTATATATCTATCTATCTTTATTTCTAGGATTTTCAAAGCATAGATGCGAGATAGCCCATCAGGGTAAAATAAATAAATAAATATCAAGAATATTGTTCTGATGCTAATTCACAAAAGAACAGTTTTTAAGAGGTGGTCATAATGACAGCAGACAATTAGGAAGATAAATCAACATGCTTTTAGCTCAACCAATACCAAAAGCATTGTTAAAGAATCCCTTCCTACTGAGCATCCAGAGCCAAATTCTCAAAGATATTTACTGTAATTGTACGTACCGTTTTCAGAAAAGTCTCAAGACGTACTTGAGATGTCAACTTGCAGCTTTATGTCATTAAAAAACCCTGCCCATTAAGCCCAAGTAACAGAAATACTAAGGACTTACTTCTGCCCCAAACCAAAGCTGTCCTGCAAGGTTGTCGTGACGGATTTCCTCCGGAAACTTCACACAAAAGTCTCGGTTGGCCCGTTCGTGTGGAATGCATTCATCCATGATTTGATTGATGATGTTCAAAACATTATCCTGCAGCAAAATAATAGAAAAGCATATATACTGTTCCCACAGAAATGCCACAATTTCTTATTTTAAGCTTTTAATGGAATTTCTTAGCGATGAACCCATGACTTAGGATAGCAAATGCAGGATCCAACTCTTAGAGGCATCACACCAAGAAAACAAAAGAGGGGAATATTGCATGGAAAGAAGAGTCGCAAACTTTACTTTTTACAGTTTTCTCAGATTCACTGCCCTCAATTTTGACTGCTTCAGTGGGACTTCTGAAGAGGAGATAGGATTTAAAGAGCTCGTTTCCGCCAGCTATCTAGCTGTAAAATGTCAGTAAATAAACTAGAACTACATGTAAATTTAATGTACATTTTCTCCCACCAACCCAACTGATACTTCACTCTTCGCGCAAAGAACGCCTGGCAAAGTACCCTGGAGACATCAGAAATTAAGTCTGTTCAATCCCAGTGGTCCCAGTATAACTCAAACTCCTCCTGGGAATCTAAAGCAGAGTCCTTTCCACGCTTGAGTCTCCCATGGGCAAGGGCTGGCACCTCATCCAGGAGGCTTAGGAGACACCACACAAGTCAGAAAGTCTTTTTAACTTCTCAGATCTACGCCTGCACCAGGACAAAGATCAAAGACCTATAACTAGTTTCTTGATACGCGGCAAATAATCCGTATTCATTTATTTGAAAAGATAATTTTCACATCTCCCCGCTGGGAACAGCATGGAATTTATTAGCATAATAAAGGTAGATTCAGAGCATGAAAAAGGCTGAGAGCTTTCATTAAAGATGTTTTGTCTGTCTCACGCTTCTTCCACTTTTTACAGAAATCATGTTCTGGTTCAAATAATTTCCAAACAAATAAAAACAAATCTGCTTGCATAGAACTGTTTAACAGACAGAATTGCTTCAAGTCTACACTACAATGTCTTATTTTCCTCTGCATTTAAAGAAAAATACACAAGACAGGAATTTTGAAGGAATCTGCCCTTTAGTATGTTCCCCACCGAGAAAGACAAAACCTAAACCTACTCTGGCTACAAAAAAATTTCACATTTTTCTGCAATTTCAGTGCAGACTGCTGTAGCTGCTGTTGCCACAAAATAATCTTAACGTTAACGCTGTAACCACCGTTGACTTCATTCAAAATAAAAAATACATTAAGCATAGGCAATATTTCTTACACACAGGCATAAGGCACTTCATGTGGTAGCAAGCAAAGCATTTTTACCTGCATGCAGTTTTTGCAAGTCTGTCACGAGGCAGCACGTTTCATTTCAGGGAACTTGTTAAAACCAAACAACACCCCCACTCATTGAAAACACACTGGCACTCATGATACTCAAACGTTTTCACTAGGAATAAATCTGAAAACCAACTTCTCTGTGGCATCACAACACAGAGCGTGACCAGTAGGTACCAGAAGAGACAAGGAAACAAAGCTGGAGTCATCAACTCTGCATTTTGTACACAATTAAATAAACAAAATACTTCATTTTAGAGATGTGCCCCTTACTCTGCTGGGTATAACATACTGCTGGGATACTTGGATCCTTAGGAATCCCAAGGGATGCCCATTGTAAAAATAAAAAGGAAAAAAACAACCACCTCAGAGTATTCCTCAGTGTAACTGTGAGTGGAATTTCAGTTCCTCCTGGAAGACAACAGAGCAAAGATGCCCCCACCCTGTTTCAGCATCACTGTCCTTAATTCCTGGCGTTGAGTGCACTTATTATTTACCTTGATCTAGCTGGGAAACCAAAATATGCTGAAAGTAGAGGAAAAGGAAAGTAAGGAAATCAACTCCTAGCCACTAGGTTCCTACCCGAAGTTACAGAGTAAAGAAGGAAACTGAGGATTAATTTAAATTTTAGAAGGGCACAAGTCACTCATGATGGATTTTAAATCAGTTATTACTGATCTCTTTTGGGACCAGCTGCTTCGCCTGTAACTCCCACTGTATCACCGTACTGAGATGACAAAGCCAGATTTCTCTTTTCAGGGAATTAATAAAAGTTCATAAAGATCTTTTAGCATTGGAGAGGTACAGAGCTAAAATGTAACCCCACCCGTTAAATTCCACAAAAGTTGCTTGCAGGAAATAATAAAAAAAAATATTAAAGCAGGAAACTGAGAAAAATGGTATTTGAATCTGGTTATAGCAGATTTTAAATAACCCAATTCCATTTTAATTTAGCACATAATATTCCAATTTATTTTACTTGCCAAGCTTGAATATGGGAAAACACATTTTTCAATCTCTTGGTTTTTTGTTGGTTGGGATTTTTTTTGGTTTGGTTTTTGTTTTTTTTTTTTCTAAAAGGCTACACAGAATAGGATGAGACCGGTACTGAAGAGCTTGCCTCCCTACTTCTTTTATTTAAATGCATTATTTTTCAAATGCAATTTTATTTTACAGCAGCCACCCAACAGACTGAATTCCCCTTTTATAATCGCCTGCATACACACTCAAAATTCCTGAGATATATATATATATCAAAGAATGTTTTATGCAAATGGAGCAAAGCAACAGGACTCACAGCTGGCCAAACAACTGTTCCGTATTTTTCTTCTGTTTTTCTAATTGTTCTACCTGTAAAAAAGTACTAAGATTCCACCTAAATCATCTCAGGAGATAATTATTGTAAGCATAATGGAATTTTGTACCTTAATGCAGTTAAATCAAATACTGCCACTGAAGAAAACAGGAAATAAAGTTAATGAAACATTTTACAAAGCAGATATAGTACTAATTTTTCACTGTATCATTTTTTTACCACCTTAATGACATTTAATACTCTCCATCTTGTCAATATTCCTGTCATCTCTAGATGCTTCCACTGCAAAGCACCCAAGATCTACCAGCACATCTCCGTGTATGCCAAACTTCCTGAGACACTTCAAAAAAAAAAGCCAATTAAAAAGATGAGCATCTTTTGGTTATATTGGAAGAATATGCCCTTCAGAGGAGAGCAACCAAGCTGCTGAAAGTCTGGAGAACAAGCCCTGTGAGGAGCAGCTGGGGGAATTGGGATTGTTTAGTTCGGAGAAGAGGAGGCTGAGGGGAGATCTTCTCCCTCTCGACAACTCCCTGGCAGGAGGTTGGAGTGAGGTGGGTGCAGCCTCTTCTCTCCAGTAAAAAACAACAGGACCAGAGGGAATGGCCTGAAGTTGCACCAGGGCAGGGTCAGGTGAGATACTAGGAAGGATTTCTTTACTGGAACAGTTGACAGAGGTTGGAATGGGCTGGCCCCAGGGAGGTGGCGGAGTCACCGTCCCTGGAGGGGTTCAAAAAAAAGTGTAGATGAGGCACTTGAGGACATGCTGCAGTGGGATAGTGAGGGGGGTTTTGTGTTTTGTGGGTGGGTTTTTTTTCGGGTTGACAGTTGGACACGGTGATCTTAGAGGTCACTTCCAACCACGAAAATTCTGCAATTAAGGAAAGAATAGTTGATAGAACTCTGCCCTTTAGTGTGTGAACGCTGAAAGATTTCTACAAGGTGAATTGTTTTTGTGCTTCAAGATGTGCAACTTCCAAAAATCTCTGATTTTCTACCGGCTTTATCTTATCCTGCTACAGAATAAAAACCAATTCTCTACCATCTCCCTTCCCTCTTCCATTTCTGCTTCTTATGACACCCAGAGAAGACCAGCCTAAGTAGGAAATCTGGAATACTTGCTTCCATAATGACTTCAGATCTCAGCTGCTTTGAAACCTGGAGGATGCCAGCCAATATAGACAGGTTATCCAGTGCACCGTAAGCAAATTAGTCTTTTCTTGAAAAGAGCTCCAAGAAACATTCAATTTAGTTAATTATAGTATTCTGCTTCATAAGCTAAGAACAAATGGGTTCGGAGACACGGTAGCAGTGAGGTTTTGCTCTAATTTAAGCAACAGAAATCAATTAGTTGGAATTGAAGTGGTAAATCTTTTCACTTGATCCATCTTTCTACATAAAAGCCTCTGGATTTTAATGTATCCTTTGGTGGCTTTATCTGTTGTCGTTCGGTTCCTTTGCACACCAGGATGAGCAGAGGTTTGTTTTCAGCTGCTCTGTTCAGGCTCTCAGGCAGCTGCAGAGATGCTGCATTGGGATTTACTCCAGGTTCCTCATTTCCTGGAAAACAGAGCTCAGTGCTCCACGTAACAGAGAACACTTAGATTTTATCCTGATAAGAAAAGATAATGAGCGGTACTGAGACAATGGATGGAGTCAGCCACAGCAGAAGACTAAAAGTTGATTTATTTTTGGCCCAGCAGTAATTGGCCATGCACTGAATAATCAGAGCACAAAGCTCACAGCAACTGCTGCATTAGCTTTCAGAAGAGCTACAAGAAAAACCAGTAAATTCATCTTATTTATGCTCTAAAACATATGTTTAGATCAACAAAAGGTAGACTTAGCTACTCTTCCATGCATGGCCTTGATAAAATCTATGCTGCTCTTCCACACTATTAAATTCAGCGTGACCTTCCTGAGGTCTCCTGCAAGATTTCTTCAGAGGAAGAGAACTTCCCATGTTGTTCTGTACCTCTTGAGTGTTCATTTTTGGACTCCGCAGTACAATGCAGCCAAGGTAACCCAATCTGTGCCAATATCACCACGAGGTTAAAAAATGGTAGTTCAACCTCTTCGTTTAAATACACACTTCACATTTTTAATTTCTTTTTCCGGCTCGATGTTAAATTGCAGGCCTCCTTTAACATCACATTTATAACAAACAGAAATAACTGATGAACACAAATTAAGGTCAAAGAAAGATTTTGCTGTAATTAAAGCAGTTAGCTGCTATTCAGGTTTTTATGGGTTACTTGCATTAACAGAAGAAACCCATAATACAGTGATGTACTCTAAGTAACAGGATTTCAAATTACAAATATTTGAGTACATCTTCCAGTAAAAACAGATCTTTAATAAAGCTGTAGTATTTATATATCGATTAAAATAACATTTTTCACTAAGCCAGTAGGCACTCTTGACAAACTGCATTCAAATTTAAGTTACATCCATCCCAGGCATCTTTGTCTCTAACATGAAGACCTAATAATGGAATTCTTTTCCCTTTTTTCTTACTACTCACCCAAGTACAGCTCTTAGTAAAAAAAAAAAAAGAGCAATTCCCACTTATAGAAGGTCCATTTACAACTAAGACCAACTTGAGAGACTACATGAAGTACAGCATCATTACAGGGTATCATCCCCCCTCTGTAGAAAAGAGCATTTTCAGATCACAAAAATAGAAGGGTTCCTGATACCACCATAAGAAAATAAATAAATCAATCTCGTTACTCCACACCAAAAAGCCATTAACTCATCTTAGACATGACTGTCTTGACTGAAATGAAGTAAACCCAACCTTGTACTGAGTGTCCTCAGTACAGGGCTTTTCAGTCAAGCTTCCCTTTATCAGAGATAATTTAAGAACTTTATCCACAGTGATTCAAAATACTACAAGATAAATATCATGGATACAGATATGCTCTTACAGCAGGGTATATACACTGAAGAGTTTTTCTAGACTCTTAAAATGTTTGGGGTTTAGCAAAAGACATTTGAAAATACTCCAGCAAATAACCTGGTAGACTAATTAGCCCTTTTACATAGTTTGATAGTAACAGAGGAGTAAGAGTCATTGGCTTTGAACATGAGTATCTGCTGCAATAAATATAAAACGGACTTTCTACTTGACCAGCACCAAGTAACTCTTTTCCTACCACGGTACAACGATCCAAAAACTATCCTAAAACGTACTTCAAGGTTTCCCAAACACGAAAGAATTTCACAGAGCTGGCACCACGGATTTCCTGTCGCTCCGAAGCTGCTCCGCAGCTGAAACCACCTAATCCTAGGTGACCACCACCTTCACTTTGCCTTCCTGAAAAAGCCTCCTGCATGCTCACCATGTTGAGCGCAGAAATTCTGCCCAGTCTTAGATAACAGGCAGTTTCTCCCAATGACCTATTTGATCCACATGAACACATAGAAGCGCATGAAGAAGGTTGTTAACATGGGAAACTACAATGTCAGACTACGGTAGGACATGCTATTACGATCCTTTTTTTTTAAATCACTCCCTATATAAGGTCAGATATGAACCCAAAACACAGAAAAGAATAAAATTCTTGCTAGTGGATAGAGTTGTACTAAAGGCCCAACTTAGGGTCAAGCATTTTATATTTTCCAGCCATCATGCCAATCATTCTATAGCGAAAAATAATATGTACGAAGCGACCAAAAGTTTCCCAGCAACGATGAAGAAAAGCTGTCAGACATGATTTTAAAAAGACAATTATTTTATTTAGTATTTATTTACCATTTACTATTTAGTTACTATTTCTGCAGCAGCACATTTGTTTTCTGTCGAGCTTTATCATTGCCCTGAATCTTCCTGAAGGAAAAAGGGTAACAATTTAAAACCTGCATTTGTAGCCTGAGTCCAACAAGAAGAAAAATCAACTCTTCTGATATTTACAGGCTATTTAGTGTATTTTGGACAACTATACCCAAGTTAATTTTCTTCATTTACACTGCTTTAAAGTACAGAAATAACATATGAAAGGGGAAAATTTTTGAAAAGCAGTGTTACAAGCTTTCACCTCGACCTCAACAACATACAGGTACCTGACATCAACTGTTGGAAGATGTCAGGCAGCACAGAGCAGACATCCGTTGGAGAAATGCAGCTCACACAAGTCAGCACTACGAGGAGTAATGAAATGATAAATGTTGGAATCAGTTATAAAACAGCTGAACCGGAGATTAAAACTTTATAGGAAAAAAAACACACACCCAAACTACACAACTCACAAGATCTATTATGACAGATAAACAGTTCAGCAAAGAAGTGCATTACCTGGAATTTAAGGTTAATCTTGACATCATCGCTTAAAAAACGCTTTTTCTTCTCAGTTTCACTTTCTTTTCGAAACTGTCACTGTCGCCACTTAAATTAAATCAGAAGAGATTGTATAAAAGAGTAACTCCCTTTGAACAAGGCTTGGCTCACTCTGTCAGTCAACCACACAATCCTTCTGACATGAATTTCTGGCTTTTCTACATCTGCATCAAGTCTCTTAAACACAGACATTAGGAGAACTTCTCTAGAGCCCATCAGCTCTGTTATGTTTTCAAAATAGCCTCACAAACAGGTACAATTCAGGAAAAGAGCACGATTCCCTCCGCACCACAGATCAACAGCTAACACCCAAGTGTTCTGATACAACTGAATGAGCTGGAGAGGATCTGCTTTTGGTTCCTGCTTCTTCCTTCTCCTGCTAAAAATTATCTTTGTCAACTGCAGTTACTAAACTTTGGGAACACAAAGACTTCTTCCAGTCAACTTCTTTCCCTTATCTCATAACCCTACTTTCTCCTTCATTGACCTTGGCTAACACAACTAATGCAACATCTCAAGGGTTGCAAATTAAGCAAGCTGGAAAGGATTTGGCCAGTACTTTATTCATTACTGTACTCTGTCTCAGTGAGACCAGCCCTAGAATACTGGATCCAGTTCGGGGCTCCCCAATTCAAGAGAGACAGGGAAATACTGGAGAGAGTCCAACAAAGGGTTACAAGGGTGATGAATGGACTGGAACATC
>VWZK01020501.1:39965-81144 GCA_013396935.1 Baryphthengus martii | reverse complement strand
TACATAATATACATTATAAATAATGTATATTATGTATATATAATCTCTGTAAATTCTACAGAGAATGTTGATCAAGCAACTCTTTGTCAGTAATTTGAGGATAACTATTTTAAACCCCTTCCTATTACCGTTCTACAGTCTGAGTGGAAAAAAAATTATTTGCTTGATAAAATAGCATTTCAAAAAGGAAAATTAAATGAGTTACTAAATGTAACATATAAAGAGCTCTTAAGGAGTGGCTTGCCTAGCTTGGTACAAACACAAATATTCCTATCAGGAAAATTCCCTGCAAATATGTATAGATATAGTTTCAAAGTGTGAATGAGAACAAGGTGTCAGTGACCCTGCTCTAAGTCAGAACTGAGTGACAGTGACTTTTTTGCAGACTAAGGCACAGAGCTTCCTACTCTAAGTTGTCCCTCGTTATTTAAATCGCGTGCGGGAGGCATTGCAAAAGCCCGCTTCCTTTTGGGGAAGGTAGTATCGATAACTTTCACAAATACTGCTTTGGTTTCTGTCTAAGAAAAAGTTGGTGCCAAATGCCAGAATCTGGGTTTATTTTAGTTTAGAGATTTGCTTTATCCGTTCTTTTCCTGGCTTCCAACGCATTCGCTTTACTCTCTCTTGAGGACATTTTGCAGCAGCCCCTGTTGGTCATGCTGTAGATAGATGGATATAAGCACTGCCATATTTTTGAGAAAAGCAAATTAAAAAAAAACCCCTTTAATATTCCTTGAAGGTTACTTGCACTTTCTTTTTACTTCATGCCGTTTTAAAATTTGAGATTAAATATGAAGTTTAATTTAAGCCTATCTTACTGCTTACAGTAAACTTTTTTTTTTTAACTGGAAAGCTTAAAGCCATTGATAAGCTTTTAAAAATATTTTCCAAATTAAATTTTCATTTAGGGGAGGGACGGGCAAAGAAGGTTAATCAAGCTAACTGCAGCTTTGCTGAAATGTATTTTGATACCCAGTCAGACCTGAAGCCTCGTTGTGGCAGCGGAATACACCGTTGGAGAAAAGATGGTAGAATGGTTTGGGTTGGAAGGGACCTTTCAAGGCCATCCAGCCCAACCCCCCTGCAGGGAGCAGGGACATCTGCAACTAGAGCAGGTTGCTCAGAGCCCCAGCCAACCTCCCCTGGGATGGTGCCAGGGATGGGGCAGCGACCACCTCTCGGGGCAGCCTGGGCCAGGATCTCACCACTGTCACTGTGAAAAATGTCTTCCTTCTCTCCAGTCTAAATCTCCCCTCTTTTACTTTAANCCCAGATGCAGGACCTTGCACTTGGCCTTGTTGAAGTTCACATGGACCCACTTTTGTCAAGTTTGTCCCGATGGGGCAGGTTCCGGTGGCACTTGGAGACCACTACCCCGTGGTCAGAAGGTATGAGGTATGGATTATGAAATTGGTATTCTGACCTGTGAAGCATAATGCAGAGTAAATACTTAAGTAGGGCACAGAGAATTAAACTCTGCAGCCTGCAGTGGCTGGTAATTCCGTGTGTGTGCCAAATGTATCTCCTAACCAGCCCTTTAATTTGTTTCATAATTGAAATTACATTGTCCTTCCAGCTTCTCCCAGCAAACCTCTGTTAATGCTCCCTATTAATCTGTGGCTTTTTTTTTTCTACAGAGGGGGTGAAATGCATTTGCAATCAGCTTTCATTAACTACAAAAATCGATGCCGAGCATCCTGAACTAAGGGATTATGTGAGGAGTCAAGGCTGGTGGAACGGAGACTCGGACTTCAATTTTTCTGAAGTGTTCTCTCTTGCTGATGACCATTTAGCCTGCTCTTCTGGCAAGGAGAGCCTAGAAAAGCAAGGTGGTAAGTGCTGAACCATCATCCTGGGCCACTGGTCATATTAGGCCAAAGGCTGTTCAGGCTCAAATCCTTACTTAGGGTCCAAACTGTTGAACATTTAGGAATTTTTTTCCCCCTGCCTTCATATAGGTGACGTTTCCGCACAAGCCATGATTGATGTTCTGCGGGACAAGGATAGCGGTGTCTGTGTGGACTCTGAATCTTTCCTCACCACAGCTAGCATAGTGTCTGTTCTGCCTCAGGACCCTAGTTTCCCCTGTGTTCATTACTTCACTGGCACACCAGACCCTTCCAGGTAAGCCACAGCACTGGGATTTCATGGGTATGGAGCAGATAAAAGACAGTAAACGAACCCTGCTGCCCAAATTGGAACGTTCTTCAAGAGCCTGTTCTAACCAGAAACTCAAGCAGGAGTTGTTGGTGTCCGGTCTGACAGTCTGGGGTCCCTGAACTGCATCTTGCTGCCATTCTAAATGGGTGACCCTGGGCTGAAAGGCTCAGTCTGGAAATGTGCCTAAATTCAGAATTTGTAGAGTAAATGGACTTTAGGGAGGACCCAGGATCTGCTACTCCAGCGTAGCTGCTTTCCAGTGGTTTCTTGTTGGGAGGATGAGGTTGGGGAGCATTTCGGTTACTTCTCTGGAACAGGTGGGTACAAAACTGAACCAATGTGTGTAAGAGCAAGGAGGGCAGGTGTGCTATAGGTAGCCTCATGTGACATCACAATGTTAGCAGAGTAAAACATCTGCAACTCCCAGGTATCCCAAATATTTTTTTTTTCCTTATTGGACAATTTCCAGTTGGTTTAAATTACATCTTCTCTAGCTGAAAACAGCAGAGGAGATAAAGGAACTGATGGGCCAGATCAGCAAAGAACTAATGAATTATCTTGTGTTTTAAACAGAATCCCCCTGGGATTCACAGAAATTAAACCACTTGCAGTTATTCAGGAGATCTGCCACTTGCCTTGAGGTAAAGGGGTTGTGGGGAGAAGAAAACGATGCCCGTGAGCAGCTGACAGTCCTTCCTGTAAGGAGAGCGGTAGGAAGTGCCGAAGTCCTCCGTGCCAAAGAGACTTCCCACTCACCTTGCATTATGCAACTCAAACCTTCAGGGTTAAGTATGAAGCCTGGGCTTGCTGACCAAACCTTTCCTTTGACTCGATTTGAGGTAAAAAGGATGAAGCCTTCAAATTATTTTGGTGGGATTTCTGTCTTTTTTAAAGGTGGACAGTCCAGCTGTAAAAAAAAAAAGTCTTTTTTTTTTTTTTTTTATAGAGGCCCCTTCTGCTTTATTTTACATTTTAATGCATTTTAAAGGCACGTTCTTTTAAGTGCAGCTAGTGAGTCACAAACTTAGTCAGCAAGACTTTGTGACAGTGATGGAAAGGGTGGCAGCAGTGAAGCTGCTGACTGCCTGCAGGCGCTGCTTTTTAATCCTGTTTTGCAGAAGTCTTGCACTTCTGGCAGCTGCTTTCCTGCAGGATGCTGTGGATCTGAAGGGAAGGCGTTTTCTGCATGCACTTCCCAGCCACCTACTCTCAGATTCTCAGGAATGAAGATCTGGATTGCTGGGGTTTTGTCTGTCTCTGGAGTTTAGATACAAACTCAGCGTTGGTAGCTATGTCTCATTTTTTTCTTTAATCTCTCCCTTGACATAAAATTCAAAAGTTACGTGCCAGATCCTCTGGTGTTGAGCAAGTTATCTAATCTTCCTTCCTCCACACAAGTGTGTGTTTGTGATTTTGATGAAAAATGAAATCTTGGAGGAGAAGGAGAGATGGCAGCGTGAACAGAGGAGAAAAAGTGATGTCAGGCTGAATCCTGAGATTTGTTTAAAAAAATCCAAACCCAAAACTTGGAGAGGAAAGTACAGTGCTGCTTTTTTTTTAAGAAGTGGCAGAAGTGGCATGATGGAGACCAAAGAAGCCTAGAGGTAAAAAGGAGTGATAAAGTTTTAGAGTAATTGGCAAACCTAATTCTTTTAGAGCGTATAGATGTATTTTGCTTGTGACCAGTACCCACTTTCTAACCAAGTCTGTGCCTGCTGTAGATGACTTATCTCTGCTCTTCTGCATTGATGGTTTTAAAATAGCCTATTGAACACTTTAAGAACATATAAAATCTCTTTTATTACTGACATCAGTAATTCTCCTTTCTTCCAGGTCCATATTTAAACCCTTCATTTTTGTCGACGATGTGAAATTAGTGCCCAAAGTACAGTCCCCTTCTTTTGGCAACGACGATCCTGCAAAAAAGATCCCTCGGTTCCAGGAGAAACCCGATCGCAGGCACGAACTGTACAAGGCGCATGAATGGGCCCGATCTCTCCTGGAGACTGATCAGGTAAGAGCTGTGGGACTTGGAATGAATGAAGTAAATGGAGCTTTCTAACTCCAGTTACTTCAAAACCACTCACTAAAAAAACATTCTCTGGATATTCTTAGAATCCTTGCAAGTTTAGCTGGAATAAGGACGCCCTCTGAAGGACAAGCTATTCTGTGTAGCTTTGGTTTTTTTTTTTGCTTGTCCTGAGAGCGTTGCTCTGCTCCGTTATTTTTGCCAAGTGAGAAGTCCAACAGACAAGCTGATGAGCTCCTTCAATCCTCATTGTCTGTTTAGTCTTTTAAAGTGATTCTTCAACACAGGGTGCTAGTAGTGCATCGTGGGATCAGAATTCTAGGATGGGATGACGACAGGAATGTTATTTTAATTATCTGCTGGATTAATAACTGCGGAGATTGAGGAGGTTTTGGTTTTCTTGAAGGAATAATTTGCACCTGAGACTTTTGCAAGTCTCAGTTTACTGCATTTCTGTCCTGTTTGTAAGAGTGGACTGAAAATGCCATGCAAGAAGAAAGGCCGCTTCCCAGTGCCATGCAACAGGTATCTGAGGGCTGAAAACATTCCAGTGGAAAAACCTCAAGTGTTGAAGATCCCTTATGGGAATAAGTATTGGAATGAATAAAGGCAGGAAGGGGATTATTCTGGACAGCTTTTCCAAGTGGTTGAGATGCAGCTTTTGCTGTCATAGTGCAGGCAGTTCCTTAACTGTTCTGTGACATTTTCAGTTACAACTACACCAATAAACTGGAAAAGTGGTTATGAGGAAGTAAAATAGAGGGAGGGCTCACCAGGGCCTGCTGGTAGTGGGATTTGGGGCAATTTGTAGAAGACCTCCAGAGTCAAGTGGAACTTCCACAGAGGACTTGCTTTACTGCAACTTTCCCCTGGGTGGATTTGATGGATCGGAGTCTTGCTAAGATCATGAACAGCATTCAGGCTTATCCATTAGTGCTTAAGGAAACCACAGTCAGCTTTGCTAGTACAAGTTTTATTTACACACAATTTTGGCTAAATGTGGGGTTTAATCCCTTGGGGTGGTTTAATTTAAAATCTGCGGCCTCTGTGGTAACATCGAGGCGGTGTGAAGCTGGGTCCTGTGGCGTTACGCGAGATGCTGATTGAGGGAAGACTCAGAAGAAGCACATTAACATCTTGGGCACTCTTCCCTATTCAAGTCCTATAGTTGTGGCAAAAAAAGGAAATGTAGCTTTTAATCAGGCTTTATGTTACAAAACCTCAAAACCTTAGCTTAGGTGCTCTGCTTTCTGCACAAATGCTGGTTTAAATCCTGGAAAGCTGAGAACTAGCAGCCTTTTGTTTTGGAATTCAATTTCAAAAGCTGTAAGTAAAACAAACAGCACTTCTCCATTTAAAAAAGAAAAGAAAAAAAAAAGGTGGGGAGAGTAGGCTTACATAACATCTGGATAAACCAAAATGACACTTTCTTCAGGAGCCTATTTCCTGCGCAGAAAGGTGAAGGGCAGTAAGTCAGACCGGCACACAAAGCCTTTCCTGGGATCTGGCATCTTCATGCTGTTCCCTCACACGTGATTTCAGATCTAATCCTCATCATGTAGGTGATGCTCAGAGGGAATCCCCTGTACATCCCCCCATCTGTACAGTCCTCAGGGCTTCTCGTGTAGCTCTGGTTGTGGCTTTCCAGGCTGAAGAAGTTGCTTTACCTCTTTATCACGTGTACAAACCTCATGCTGTTTTCTTCTCTCCGTCTTCCTCCTCTGTTTTAAACTGAGCAACTCCTTCTTGCTTCATTTCTCGAGGCATGAAATGTCCAGCACTGGTCCTTGCAGCCTTTGACCATCCAAAAAAACCCCTATGAACAGAAATAGTTTGTACTTCAAAAGGCTTTTTCGTTTTCAAAAAGAATTGAACAGCTTTCTGTAACAGAAGAGAAAAATGCTTGAACCGACCTGTTTGTTGGTTAATTTGAGTTTGGTTGTTTGACCCCTTTAGGATAAAGGCCAGAAACTGATGAGGATTATGTTAGACCTTGAAAAACAAGGCTTAGAAGCCATGGAAGACATCCTTACTCGTACAGAGATTCTGGATCCTGCTGAAGTAGTGGATCTTTTCTACGACTGCGTCGACACAGAACTAAAGTTCTTCAAATAAAGTAAGCAAACCCTTCAGTCCTTTTAGGTACTGGCTTTCTAGTTAGCAGTCAATGTGAAATGTTGGATCTGATTCTGATCCTACTCCTTCTCTTTTATGCTAAGCGAAAAATCGAGTCCAAAGCATCTTTCTACCTTCACATTGGCTCCAAAGTCCCTCTTTGCTCTGCTACATTGCAGGCAGTTTTTATTTTTTAGTTTTTAATTGCACTTGTGCTTGGAATGGATTTTAAACAGATTTTATCTCCTTACAGCTACAGTGGCTCTCGTTAGCCCCTTCACTGGAAGACTGCAAACTTCATCAGGCCTCGAAAGAAAGTCTTCACACTTGTCAATTTGCAGGAAAAAAAAACAAAAACATTTCTAGAGGAAAAAAAAAAAAAAAAAGTTACTTGCTACCTGTATCCAGTTAACAACTTGCTTTCCTTTGTCCAATCTCGTGGTGTTCCTGTTTGTGTGTGTATATAGTGAAAGGAGAAAGTCCCTGACTGGTCCAATTGCTGTGTGCATGCTGGCTCATTTAGCACAGAAATGTTTCAAATCTGTATGTTGGGCAACCAATTAAAGCAAAGATTAACTTCATCAGGCTAATTAATTGCCACCTCGTCATTGAAAGCACTCTGGGTTTGCCTCTCTTGCTCAGGACCAGCCTTGCAGCGAAGCTGACTTGGGCTCTTTATCTTCCTGCTCGTTCCTACAAAGAACAGCAGAGTTGAAATCCCATTTTTATCTTCCTGCTCGCTCCTACAAAGAACAGGAGACTTGAAATCCCATTTTTACCTTCCTGCTCGTTCCTACAAAGAACAGCAGAGTTGAAATCGCACTTTGGAGGGGGCAGGAAGGTCAGTGCTGGTTCTCCACCTTGCTCCCCTGGCCTCAGATGGGCACATCTGGTTACAGGAAGTCAGCAGCTGACATCAGACCTGGACAAATGATCCAAATTAGATCCCCAAGTTAAGTTTTGCCTTCAACTTAGGGAAACTTGGGTTTGTAATGCCCCTGGCTGCCCCTCTAGGGATTTGAGCTCTGACACACAGAGCCAGCCTGGAGGCCCAAGACATCCACAGGTAACTCTTGGCTCTTAAAAAGGTGTCTTTATTTATATATAAGCTACAAATTTGGAATTTTTTGAGGATAAAAAGAATTTTTTGGACATTTTTTTTTTTGATGCCGGACAGTGATTAATACCTGACTATTCTCCAGCTTCCTGCCTTTGTACTGGTGAACAGTTCCTAGTGATCTCTGTGGTGAGCACACGTGGCTGACGATTGATAAACCCCTGAAGCACCAGTGAGTTACTGGTGGGTGTGGCAATCCAACTGGTTAGGCTTAGAAACGGCTGTCTCATGGTTCCCTGTGTGAAGTGCAGCTCTGCAGGATGTTTCCCTTCCTGCAGGCTGACAGACAGACCTGCTTTTCATGTGTTTTCTTCCTGTAGAAGTGAGACAGGGCGAGACTGAAAGCAGTAAACCCTGCTTCCCGTGTCATGTAAAGGTGACTGGGGTTTGTTGTTTTGTTTTTTTTTAACAGGAGGTTCAGATAAGAAGTCCATGTCTTTAATAAGTGGGAGTTAGCAGGTGGAGGTAAAATCCTCCACCGTTCAGGGAAAGGATGGTGAAAAGCCATGAACTTTGATATCGAGGCAGTAGAAACTCCAGTAATTTTCCCATTCACAAGACCCTCTATTCCAGGAACAGCTGCTGTGCCGAAGTATTCTGAAAATGGAGACAAGGGAAGGAGAAAATAGGCAAGTAAA
Organism: Baryphthengus martii; assembly: GCA_013396935.1. NCBI lineage: Eukaryota > Metazoa > Chordata > Aves > Coraciiformes > Momotidae > Baryphthengus > Baryphthengus martii. Next base: position 73,085 of record VWZK01020501.1, on the reverse strand, counting down.
CCCTAAAACTTAGCTTTTTTGTTTGTCTGCCTAGACAGAATAGGGACTGCAAGGAGCACGCTTCATTTCAGAGGGTACAGTGCTGAATGGATGGATCTCCTGGGAAATCCACTTTTGGAATGACAAAGGTACTTCCAGTGAGAACACTCCTAATCAGAGCACTCTGAACACACCCCTCGTTGAACTTCAAAGCTGCTTCTCTAAGCTGTTGCTCGCTGAGCACTTTGCATCCTCATGGGAGTAGCTGGATAGTTGTGAGCAAGGGGAGAACAGGGATAAAATGCCTGCCCCAGCCAGAGAGCTGGAATTAGGAGGTACCTCTTCACACAGCTCGGCTCTCTAATCTTTCAGAGTTGGGAGGGAGGCAAGATGAAAGAAGAGGGTCTTCCTGCTAAAAACATTATCTTATTTGCCTGTTTCATAAAGAAAAAAAAAGCAAACCACCATTTGCAATTACCTTGTGGGAAATGATGTCCTTATTTGGAACTGCTTCTATGCCAGAACTAATAAATTGCTTTGAGCACAGTGCTCCAGGTAATAATTTTCTACTAGGGTGTTGCTTTTGCTTTGGGTCTGTAGTGCAGTTAAAAAAAAAAAAAAAAAGACTGTGCTACCACAACATGCTTGAGTGCAATCACCAGTCCTACAGGTTTGAGAAACCAGAGCACCCCCATGGCCTTCAAACTTCCAGTGGTTTGGAGTGTGGCTGTGGCTCAGTGGAAGGACACAGGGAAGCCAAGTGTGACTGGGGACACCCAGGGTGACTTTCTGTATCTCCAGGTAACAGCAACTTCAGAATCCTCAGTGGATCTTGAGCAACAGTCCCGTCTATGTGGAAATACGTTCACCAACGTTTGCAAATATGCACAGGCTTCCTGATTTAATCCCTGAATGATGTTTGCTCTTAAAATACCCCTCTTCATAATAAAAACAAGAGGAACATTTTTTTTTTCTCCTTCCAGCAGGCAGTCTACTTTGAAAATCCTTACAAAAGAACTTATTACAGAACAGTACAGAAGTTCCAGAACACGAGAACCAACAATAAGTCACTTTTAATAGCACTAGAACAAAATATTCTTCAAAGCAGCATTAAACTTCTCCAGTTGTTTGAGAAGCAACATCTCCCCTGACCCCTGCTGATTACTAGTCATGCATATTTATTGAGTAACAACAATAGTGACAGGGAAGTGTTGATCAAAGCATCATTATTTTTTTTCTTTTCCCATGATGTACTGTAAAATACCATCATAAGCTAGAAAAAGACTAAAGATGCTTTCTTAGAGTCCTGCAGGCGAAGAGCTTCTTGCCCTGACACCAGCTCCACCCCACGAGCCTGCGTGGGGGGAGACGAGGAGTTCGAGCATGACCTGAGCTGGTGCAGCAACTGAGAACAGCCGAGGGAGGGAAAGCAGCAGTGACCTGTCTTCTCCAAATAGCTGTGTTCGAAGGTGTAACCACAGGGAAAGATCTTCAGCTGGGCTTTAGGATGTTACTAGAGCTGATGGTGATGACATAAATGAATGGCCGAAGTGTAACCGGCCTGGCTGGTGGCACCAGGCTCCCCCTGGAGCAGCAGTGCCCTTTTTCAGGCTGGTGAAGCAAAGAATCATTTGGGTTGGAAAAGACCTGTAAGATCATTGAGTGCAACTGTTAGTGCGGCACTGCCAGGGCACCGCTAACCCACGGCCCTCAGCACCACATCTTCACGGTTTTTAAATCCTTCCAGGGATGGGGACTCCACCACTTCCCTGGGCAGCCTGGGCCAGGCCTGGACAACCCTTTCGGTGAAGAAATTTTTCCTGATACCCAACCTAAGCCACCTCTGGTGCACTTGGAGGCTGCTTTCTCTTGTCCCATCACTGGTTACATGGGAGAACAGACTGACCCCCACCTGGCTCCAACCTCTCAGGGAGTTGTAGAGAGTGAGGAGGTCTCCCCTGAGCCTCTTTTTCTCCAGCTTCTGGACACCCAGCCCTCCAGGTCATCTTATGACCAGATCTGAACAGCTGTGATCCAAAGACCTTAGCCCAGGCTGCGTATTAAAGGAAGCTCAAGTCTTGCCCACTGTGAGGCTGCCACGCTTTTCAACCAGCTCCCTTCAAGGGAACAACTGCTTTGGGGACTGCTTGTTCCACGTGGGGTATCTCGGATAATGAATCCTCACTGCTGCTCAGGGTGAACAATAGTAGCTCTGGTTGCCTGTTTGAAATGTAGGTGTTGGATCCTTCATCCTGAGGCTTCCCGATTGCTGGGAAAGGACAGTCTCTGTCACACAAACAGGAAATCTCCACTCTGCCCCCAGGAGAAGCCCGGACATGTGCTCCTACGTAAGCACTTCATGGCACAGGTGTTCCCACACCACGAGGGATTTTTGCTGAGCAGTAGAACAACTTTCTTCTCCTCCAGTTTGGAAAAGTTCTGTTGTCTTTATCAAGTCTATGACCACCCGGCTGGGCTTCTTCAGCCACTGTCCTCTAAGGATCTGTAATCAGTGGGAGGTTGGCTCAGCAGCAGCCACAGCTCCTTGTCATCTTTTTCTTCTTGGTGCTTGATGAGGAAAGGATTGTGGGCCCATCTGGTCATGAAAATGACGTTCTGCTGCAAGCAGGCAGAAGAGAAGTGAAGAAACAAGAGACCAAAGGTACCATATTACCTTCTGATTGTTCATTGAAAAGATGGCTGAATAACAACTGGAGAAATTCCAAAATACTTCAAAATGGTGAGGGAAGGGGGAAAATGAGCTTCAGGCAGGTAACGCAGGAAGTATTCTGAGGTCACATCTGTCAGCACGAGGAGGAGAATCGTTTCAACACTACAGAGAATGTGAATTTTACACTGCTTGGCTTAAAAAAAACAACACAGTTCCACCCTATACAATAATTTAAAAGGCTGTACGAACATTCCTGTTCAAAAAGTATCTTTTACATTCTTTCCCAGTTTAGAGAAATGTTAACACTGCAGCTCTTGCAATTCAAAGAGAATCTCTAGCCCTGTCACGATTCCTTTTGACATACGTTATCTTGATGTTGGCGTCGGAAGGCTCTTCTCATCTCACCTGTGTTCTTAAGGGAGGATTTTTAGAGGGATCTGTGAACAGATGGGACAGGTTTAATTAGAGGAAATAGAACTGCATCTAAAATACACATCCCAAAAAAATGGTGTGTAAGGGCAGAGATGCTGCATGTCTTTCTTCCCCTTGAACCGCTCGATATACAGCATGCCAAGTATGTTGGCGTGGAAATCAAAAACAAACAAAAGAAAAGTTGGAGAGAAATAGTTGATCTAATAACTAATAAAGACCAGGGTTTACAGAAAGTAGAATAAGGGCAGGAGATCTTTCAGCACCTTCAACTGCCAGTTTTCAAAGCTCAGGAAGTGAACTTGTGCTCCTATAACCTGAGGTGTTTAATACCAGGTGGATCAGTGACCTGACACCAAGGTTCTAAGTTTAACAAAACCCAACCCAAAGCAAAAAGCAAGGTTCAATCATTCATGACTTCCCTGACAAGCCTCAGGTACTAAGTCCCTTTGTCATTCAGGTCTGTAAAACACCACGCAGAGGATTTAAAATCAAAACACGCAGTGGAAAACATGGATCAAGTCACTTTTCTTCCGGGATTTCACAAGCTCAGAAACAAAAAACCCAACTCGGTAGCTAAGTCCTTTCAGGTGACATCACCGTTTTTTCACATCGAGGGCTCTGTAATTGCAACAATCTAAAGAACACAATGTGAAGCCACAGCATTTTAGTTTTACCTACTCAGAGTTTAAAGTAATTCTTTTTCACTATAGTGTTGGTCCCTGTGACTACCGTAAGAAATCCCGTTCCTCCCAGGTCTTCAGCTCAATGCTGGTTTCTGGTCTTTGTTTTCACTCCCTGTTTTTAATCCTACTGACTAACGATCAGACTTCCTCACACGTGCACACTTACCTCTGGCTATCTTGCTGGGGTATATTTTCTGAAATGGCTTGAATTCATCAGGTGGGGGGAAATCGTCCACAGAATGGAAAGTGAATTTAGATTCAAAGTCATCTGGGAAGTTTCAGGGAAAGAAGCGTCAGTCACTTAGAGACCTACTTCAACATTTTTCTTTAAAATTGCCACAAATAATTTGAATTAAAAATGCCGACTCCTTTTCCTGTGGAATTGATAGTGGCTCATTCCATACAAACAATCACAGGCTTCGCTTTATCGAACTGAAGCTACTCGAAGTCCATGAGCAGGTTTTAAGAGCAGTACTATAAGCACACTACAGCAACTTTGCACAATCCTCAGAAATTCTGCGGGTAGTAAAGGTTGTTTTTTTTTTGTCTACCAAATGATTCAAAACCTTTGTGAAAAAGCTTTAATTTTCTCTCATTGTTTAAGGTTGTACCAAATGTTTCTACTGGCTCTAGTTCCACTACCCTGGTAGCACCACGAGAAAGGCTGAGATGAGTTTTTGAGGCCTGAGACAGGCAGGCTTTTGTACCAAAATCATCAACAAAAGGCCAAGAGATTTAATTTAGCTGCTCTTACCAACGATGTGTGTATTTCCATTTTTAAATGGCAGGTAGGGGTCGTGAGCTGTAGCCCAGGCTGAGATTCCAGACTTGCTGGTAAGCTCAGTTGTTGGAGATCTTGCTGGTGGCTGTGGAGGTGTGACCAGCTTCCCAGCACCGGGTCCTTAAAAAGCAGCAGCAGACCAGCATGTGAACATCATTGTGACTTCCCAAAAAAACCCCACAAAACCCAACAACAAAACCCCACGCTGGATGGTATCTCTAAAAGAAAACTTCCTGACATTTTGGTAGCTACGCGGTGGAATTACCATTCCCCTTGCACATTTCACTGAGGAGCGCCAAGAGCCTTCAGAGTTCACATCTTCTGGGCAGACCTAGCACAGGAACTGCGTAAGGGGGAGAGAGCCCAAGGCCACCAAGTTACCAGCCTCTCCAAACTGCTTCTCTGCCCAGATAACCAAGAGCAAGACGGGGTAATTTAATGGAAAATTCCAAAGTTGAACCAGCGTGAGAAACAGACATCTTGATAATGTAATGCTTCCTCAGACAGTTCCAGAGCAGCAGGAATCGCTGCAGGAATCACAAGCAGGAAGCACCTGACCTGCTGGACCTTCCATGGCCTTCTCCATGGCCATCAAAGACACCCAGTAACCCTTCCTTGGCTCCTAAAACACAGGGTACAGAACATTCTTTTCAGATGTTCCTTATTAAGCAGCTGTCTCCATTTCTCACACCTGTGCAGACCTAGGCCCTTTTTTTATTATTATTCATTATATCAAAGAAGTCTGATGAAAGGTCCTTCTGCCATCTGCTGCAGGAAACACAAGCTAATACTCTCACTTCAGAAGTAGTCGGAGAAGCCTTTGGCCCAACCACCTTGATCTCAGGAGGCACTGGCTGCTTTTTGTGAAAAAGCAGAAGGCTCCGGCTCATCTACAGCTGTAGCTGCCCCATCTGTCTTTGAGTCTCTCCTCTAAGGTTTCCCAGCTGCTGCCGGTACCGCTCCAGCTAGCGGGATGCGATGGGTAGGCGGCTGTCCAGGCAGCGCCGCCAGCTCCCGCGGTGGGCCCCGGCAGAGGAGAACCCTCCCTTCTGGGAAGTCAGCGGCTCTCACCCGCTCCTCGGCCGGCTCTCTTCTTCCTGGTCTCCGCCGCCGCGGGCGGCTGAGGGAGGCCGGGGGTGGGAGGAAGCGGCAGCGACTGGATGTTGCTCGGCTTGTGGAGCTGCGACAGCAGGTGGGGGGACTTGGGGGGCAGCGGAGGGGGCAGGTCGGCGCTGCCGGCAGCGCTGTTAAAGGCCGGGGGCGGCGGGAAGGAGAGGCGGTTGGGGGGCACCGAGTGCGAGTGTGGCGGNGACCGCTGCCCTCGGGCCTTCGGCGGCGCTACCGCTCGTCTTTGCCGAGGGCTTGGGAACAGCTGCTCGGACTCCGGGAGGCGGCCCAGGCCTCCCAGCTGAAAAAGAGGTATCGTACATTAGACAACAGCATTTCATTCCTGCTCATCAGACCAAAAAAAAACAAACAGTGCCAGGACCCAGCCCTTCACCTTCCCCTCCCCAGCGTGTACTCTGAGTGATAAATTCTCCCAAAACATCTTGCATCTGACAGGTTGCCCTTGGTGTAAGAGGGTTTAGGAGGTGATGTATTCCAGTGGGCATCAGGGATTCTGCTTAGTTACGTGACCTGCTGAGTGTCCCTGCTCCTCAGTTTGTGCAAAACAAAACCATTTAAGGAGAAGGTGTTTTTCTGCGGAGGCCTGGGGTCTGTCATAGCAGCCTGATGTGCCCAGCATGGCCCTCTGAACATCAACGAGCCCCCTGCTTGGGAGGAATCAACAGTCCTACTGAAAACGCCTCAAAGAACACGAGTAGATTGACACGTGTCAATTTGCGTCCTTGAAGATAAGTATTTAAGATTAAAAATTTCACACAAACGTTACATAAATCTCAATCCCATGGATAAAAGCCAAATTCTTCAAGGCAGTGCCTCAAAAGCTTTCCTGTAGGCACAGACCCAAATGTTGCCTTCTCAACAGCAAACGCCCAAAGACTCTTACAAAATGTATTTTCCCGAGTAAACGTCAGGGATATTTCACAAATCAAGATGTCAAAAAAAGGCATCTCTTCTGTATCCCCACAGCTGATAGGCATGCTCATGGTTTTAAGACCTCAAAGTAACTCCTGCAGCTGAAGCTGGGTGAGGAAGCCCAGTCTCCAGCAGTGCTGTCCATCTTGGTCTTGCCTTCCAGAAAAAAAACAAGAAACCTGGAGGTAGAGCCAAGTTCTGTCTTTCCCTGCAAACGCCTCCTTGGCTCTGTGCGGCCTGAGCAGGCACGGGCTGCCCGACAGCGCCAGAGGTCACCGCTGTGACTCCAAAGGTCACCCCTCCTTGACGCTGGAGGTGAAAGCAGCAGCAGGGCTCCCACAAGTGCCTTCCTCCTGTCTTTGTGAGGTCAACCAGCGCCTTCTTTTCTGTACTTTATAAAATCCAGAGGGGAAAAAACCTTAAATATGAATCTTTCAAGGAACAGACAAGCCTGTAATACCACGGAAACGCACGCTAATGGAGGGAAGGAAATGCAACTTCTTGGCCGTTTGTGCTGAAGTCGCTAAGCTCAGCTTTCAATACTCTATTTGAGCCACAATGACAAGGTTTCATTAAGCCAATATAAAAAGTCTCCATTAAAGCTCTGGACAATCTCTTCCTTTCTTTCTTCCCCAGTGCAGAGACAGCTTATTACTTATCTTTTAAGAAATAAAGCTAGAAAGGGGATTTCAAGCACGTTATTAACTCAGCCCTCCGTGGTCAGGTGAGGAACCAAGGGTTCAGAAAAACACACAACAATAAAAATCAATCACTGAAGCCGACCTGTATGTACTTTTATCCCAAGTCAGAGCTCCTCCCAGCTATTCCTTCGTAAAAATGAAGCCCTTACCTGGAATGTCCCTCTGGCCTGCTGGCCTGAGAACAGGAAAGCCACCAGCAAATAAGCCTCCCAGAGGCTGCTGAGAGCTGCCTTTGTTCGTGGCTGGATTAACTCCATCTCTGTTAGTTCCTTTGGGTTCTGTTAAAAAGCAACAAAATCCAGGGTGTATCAAGAGTCATCTCCTCCTTGCCCTCAGAACCAACAAGCACAGCCAAAGCCAGGCTCTTTAGGCAGGCTCAGCAAGGAAATTTCCTGTTAATCCAGTCTATTGCCATTTCTCTCCGACCCCTGTCTTGGAGCACAGCCCCCTCTGGTGCTTTTTCATCTCACCTCAATAACGACACCAACACGAACTTGTCTTAGACAACATTACCTTTGGGTTTCCAGAATTTTTCGGGGCATTTTTATTATTTTTTTATCTAGTAAAGCACAATTCTTCTGCCAGAGCCAGCAATGCCCACTTACTTACACAATTCTTTTGGTGAGAAACTCTCAGGGACTTCATTATTTTATTTTTTTTGCATAAGGAATGCCTGTTAGGGGGATATCCAGTCACGGACTTCTTATGAAATGTTAATAATTATCGGTACAAGTTTAGAAACGATCCCCTCTCCACACCCTAAAGCCCCATGGAGAGTCAGAACTCTGCTGAACTTCAACCCAACCCTTCAATTAGAGAACTGTCCAGTGACCTCCACAACTGAGGCTTCAGCAGAGCTCACCCAGGAACCTCCACTCAGGAGCAGGTCCTTACTTTCGATCTGTGGCGCGCTCCGGTCGTTGATTTGAGTCACTTTCCTTAAGCGAGTCCCCTGCTGGATATCGGCTAAGAGCGCGTTCCGCGCTTTTTGGTCTTCCTTCCGCAATTTTGGGATCTCTGAGCTCGCCTGGTGACAAACAGAGCATTAGATGGGGAGGTGCTGAGAGAAGGACACGCTTAGAAAGGACACGGGAAGAAACACGGGATAGAAAATTAGAAATAAGCCCCCCTTGGCCGGTGTCACTTCAAAGGCTCGGAGAGGAATCCCCAAGAACAGCGCTCGGCTGCGGAGGAGGCAGGAAACCTGGAAGTTTCAATGCCACACAAATGTGATACTGACTCTGCTAATCCTATTGAAAGGAAATTAGTGGACACACTTAGGTGAAATGGGACCTCTCACGGTCTCTGACCCACACCTCCAGCTCTGACTGCTTCTCTTTGTTAGTTTTTTTTTCATTCTGCTTGCAACACTTTGCAGCAAAGATTTGCTAGACCACTTTAAAATGAACATCCTTCTGTTTTACTTGCTTTGCCTTGGAAAAAAAATGATCACATTTGAACGTGATCATTAACTGATTTGGACTGTTTCTGTATTGGAGATTTGCACCAGTTTAAGTGTCTTTTGATTAATACAATTATATTTTAGTAACTTTTCTAGCCTGATCAAGGTTTGTAAATGCAAAGTCAGGCTGTAAGTTTTGTAGCAAAACCAAACAACAATTTTATTCTTGTTCCACCAAGTTTCCTCTTATTAAGAAACAAAAAAAAAAGGAAAAAAAAAAGATATCCTTAATCAATCTTTTAAAAGTTTGGACATTTGGCTTTCCTGAAGCAGATCTGAACCAGCCAAGCTGTGATTTCTAAACCTCTTCTGTGGGGAACAGAAGGGAATCTTTCCATCAGAGGAGCAATGTGCTCCGTGTGTCCACAGCTACTGCCAATTCCCAGAGGTTAACTAACTTCCCAAAGACGACCAATACCAGAAATGTTTCTGTAGCCCTTAATTTTAGCACTATAGTCATGATAAAGCAGAACAATCCTGTCACACTTTAAAACAAACAAGAACCCCAATCCCAACTTGCTAATAGCGTTCAGAAAGCAAACCAGAAACTTCAGACTGCTTAAACAGCTGCTGAATTAATCGAATGTGTAACTCGTTAATCCTAAGTGAAGAATTATACCGGTATGATATTACTTTCTGTGCTTCCTAAAAAATAAAAAAAATAAATAAAAAGCAAGCTCGATTCGCAGAGCCCCACTAGATGGCACAACCGCTGCATTCCTGACACCTGATGTAAAAACTCAGAATTGTAATCCTGGGACTGATACTGTAACCATAGATTATTTTAAAATATGAGGGAAAAAAAACCAAACAAAGCAGCCCACTCTGTTGCCCAGTCTCCTCATTTGAACCAGCACTGCCTGCCGTGGTGCTTTCAGGACGAGGAGTCCCGCTGCCCACCGAGACAACCCCAAAAGAGCCGCCCGTGGAAGCAGCGTTCCGACCAACGTGCCGGCCAGAAAACCTTCTCACTCCCATTTCTACCAGCTGACAGTACTCACTGTGAAAAATGGAAAGACCATCACTGGGATAAGGGTGACTCCCCTTTTCACAAAAGCTTTTCACCAGGATCTCGAGCTTCACGCCTCTCTACACCCACTAAGGACTTTGCTGTAGCCGGACAACCAGGATCTAGAGGGATCCGATGGAGACTTATGTCTAAAATTAGATCCAGCAGCTGTCTTTTGGTTTCCAGGTTGGAGTGCCTGTGTATTAAGCCAGCTGTCCACTCCATCTCCCCACTCCATTTCTCTGAGCAGACAGGCTCTTGGAATATTAGAATATTAGCTTCAATATTCAAATAGCTAGTAGGATAAAATACAGGGCCCGTAGAAATGTCTACTTTTGAGTAACACATGACTTGGTATCACTTTAACCTGGCTAACATACCAAATTGGCAGCATAAAAACCAAGCAGGGACACTATTCTTCAGGCCCACAATACAGCAGATCCCCTCACTACAAGGACAACTCCATCCCATGTCCCAGCTCACTCTTCTTCCTCCTGATGTACGTAAGAGATACCATCTTATGTACCACCACAGCCTGGTGGATTCGGGTGATTGAGTAGCTGCTGAGTAGCTTGACAGGGATTCTCTTTTTCCATTACAAAGTCAAGATGGTCTGGGGTGTAGGGTTGCTTGGTTGTGCATCGGTCAGAGCTCCTTCGGATTTCAGAGCTCCTTTGGATTTCTGGTTTGCTGCCTTTACTCCCAAGGCCAGTGGCAATTCTTGTCAAGAATCATAGAATGGTGGGGGTTGGAAGTGACTTCTGGAGATCAAGTCCAAGCCCCCTGCCAGAGCAGGATCACCCAGGGCAGGCCACACAGCAACAGATCCAGGGGGGTTTGGAAAGTCTCCAGAGAAGGAAACTCCACCACCTCTCTGGGCAGCCTGGTCCAGGCTCCATCACCCTCACAGCAAAGAAGTTTCCCCTCATGTTGAGGTGGAACTTCCTGGGTTCCAGCTTGAATCCATTATTTCTTGTCCTATTACTGGGCACCACAGAAAAGAGCCTGGCCTCTTCCACTTGACCCCCACCCCTCAGATATCTATAGACATGAATCAGATCCCCTCTGAGGCTTCTCTTCTCCAGACTAAACAGCCCCAGGGCTCTCAGCCTTTCCTCACAGGAGGGATGCTCTAGTCCCGTCATTATCCTTGCAGCCTATGCTGGACTCTCTCCAGTAGTTCCCTGTCTGTCTTGAATTGAGGAGCCCAAAACCGGATCCAGGATTCCAGGTGTGATCTCCCCAGGGCAGAGTAGGGAGGGAGGAGAACCCCCCTCAACCTGCTGGACATATTTTCTTAATGCCCCTCAGGAGTTTTGCACTTTCGTTACAAAAAGAGAAACGTCTCAATCTTTCAATGAAAATCAGACGGGAAGAGGAAAAGAATGTGAAGTTTGTTTGTTTCTCAGATGCCAGAGCTGCCTCAGGTAACACAGAGGGAAATTAAATTCCGTACTTTATTTACATGAATCGGCCAGGGAAGGGCGAGTTCTCATTACCTCAGTAACCAGGTTATTGTGCTGCTATTTCAGACACAAAGAATGGCACAGTCAGTGCAGACTTGGAAACAGAACAAACCACCCGTGTAAACAGCCTGAACACAAGAGAACTACTCCCTTTTCATCTCACCCAAAACTCCACTACTTTTGTCTTCAGTGTCCTAAATCACACCCTCCACTATGCCCTTCAGTAACGTTTGGGCTACCTGCAAAGTCTCCAAAGTACCTGTAAACAGGAAAACACCATCAAATCACAGTATTTTGAGTGATGCTGCAGAGTGTAAATCATAGAACAAAATCACAGAATGGTTTGGGTTGGAAGGGACCTTAAAGCTCATCTACTTCCAGCTCCCCTGACGTGCTCCATCCAACCAGGCCTTGAACACTTGCAGGTAAGGAACATCTAAACCTACCCTCTTTCAGTTAAAAGCCAGTGCCCCTTGTCCTATCACTACACACCCTTGTAAAAAAGTCCCTCTCCAGTTTGCATCATCAATGATGAAAATAAACATGGTCCGATTTGCAGGGGGTAACTCAGCCTGGCAGAGCAATTTGTGAGGACAGGGGCGTTCTGCAGAGATACAAACCACTTGAGGCCATTGGAAAAGTACAGACCAAAACACACTCTCCCACTCCTCTGATGTATTTTCTCCTTTCAGGAAAAATATAATGCCAGCAAAAAATGGAATGGTAAGTTCAGTTCTGGTCTCTAGATCTTTAAAATTACGTTGAAACGCTGGAGATGCACAGGAAAGAGTCAAAGGGGGCTACAGGAAAGCTGGAGAGGGGCCTGTGGGGATGGGACGAGGGGCAATGGTTTGAAACTAGAGCAGGAGAGATTTAGATTGGACATTGGGAAGAAGTTCTTTCCTAGGAGGGTGGTGAGACCCTGGAAGGGGTTGCCCAGAGAAGCTGTGGAGCCTCATCCCTGGAAGTGTTGAAGCCCAGGCTGGAGGAGGCTCTGAGCAACCTGCTCTAGTGGGAGGTGTCCCTGCCCATGGCAGGGGGTTGGAACCAGATGATCTTGAAGGTCCCTTCTGACTCAAACTATTCTATGATTTTATGAATAATCCCAATCTTAACACCCTAAATTGGATTGCATCAGATAAATCAAGAGCCGTGACATTTGTTTGAAGGCAAACAGACAGAAATCCATGGCAATGAGCTCCATTTCTGGGTACGTTACTGCTGTGACACTTGCATCACCTTGGGAAAGTCATTTCCCATCTTGCAAGACAGATGGGAGCGCTGACCTCCCCTCTGGGCTCCTAGGATGCTGTAAATATTTAAGAGGTTTACGTGCTCAGATACTAAAGTGATGTAAATGCAGAAGGCACCAGGCATCTGAAAAAGTTTCTGGTAGGGCTAGTTCTTATCTTTCAGATTTTAAAGAGCACCTTTATACACAGAAAAAGGGGAATCCTCTGGGCAGGTAGTTCAGGTCCCAGTGGATGCAAACGCTGTCCCATAAAAGGTTTATATTTGCTCTGATTTTTAAATGTGCTGTTTCCTGAACTGGCAAAACACTTCTCTGTATTTCTAGGAGTTCAGCTCTTAAAAGGCTGCATCCTTTTCAAAAACAAAACTGACAGAAAAAAAAATATTGATAGTAAGATGTCAGAACATTCAAACAAACTACAATGTCACAACTTTTTATTAAAAGAATGAAGTTTGTTTTGAAATAAGGTAGAATCTGGAAGATAACCACAAATCTCAGTGTAAACCAGCGTCTCTTCCTTGAGGTAGGACTGGATGATACAAGTCTCATCCCTGGAAGTGTTTGAGCCCAGGCTGGAGGAGGGAGGCTCCCACCTGTAGAGGGAGGTGTCCCTGCCCATGGCAGGGGGTTTGGAATGAGAGGATCTTTAAGATCCCTTCCAACTCAAACCATTCTGTGATCTATGCATTTGTAGCTCAATGTGAAATCTGAAACACCAGAGGAACTTGTTTTCCCAAAGTCAATGCACTCTGACTAGATTAGAATTATGCCAAGAATTCACCACTTTCTGTTTGCAGCAGAGGCAGTTTGCCCAGCAGGCACGAGCGCTGCTTTTACTGAGAATTCACACACCGGCAGCTAAAGTCTCCCTGGGAATGTATCGAGCAACGCAGGAAACCAGGAGCTTATTGAAATAATAAAATAAACCCAGTTTCCAGCAAGTCACAAACAGAAATACCATAGAGAAAAAACACTGTCATCCTTGTGGCACGTACCGTAAATCTGCACCAGGTGTGCTTTCGCTCTTGCACTGTCAGATACAAAATAAAATTACCAAAACAGTTCCCTCCTCCCATTCCAGCTGAAGGAAAAATCCAACAAGTCTCAACAACAATTTTAAATACTTGAAACCTTGCCTCACCTTGAGTCCTGGGGGCAGTTCTGGGCCCCTCACTTCAAGAAAGATCTTGAGGTGCTGGAGTGGGTCTAGAGGAGAGCGACGAGGTCAGGGAAGGGACTGGAGGGAAAGTCTTATGAGGAGAAGAGGCTGAGGGAGCTGGGCTTGTTTAGCCTGGAGAAGAGGAAACTTGAGGAGGGGACCTTCTCATTCTCTACAATGACCTGAAGGGAGGTTGTAGACAGGTGGGGGTCAGGCTCTTCTCCCATGACAGGATGAGAGGGCACGGCCTGAAGCTGCGCCAGGGGAGGTTTAGGTTGGATATCAGGAAGCCCTTCCTCACAGAAAGGGGGATTAAACACTGGAATGGACTGCCCAGGGAGGTGATGGAGTCACCATCGCTGGAGGCGGTTAATGAAAGATTGGCCGTGGCACTTTGTGCCATAGTCTAGTTGATGTTGTGGTGTTAGGTTGTAGGTTGTAGGCTGCACTTGATGATCTCAGAGGTCTCTTCCAGCCTCAAGATTCTGTGATTCTGTGAAACTGTCCATTGAGACCTGGTAGGTGTGAGTTTGGGTTCACAGATTCACAACACAGCTCCAACCTCTGATTGAAAGCTTTTTAATTCTGGGAAACCTCACCACGGTGCAAGACTTGACCTATACATGGCAAGATCAAAGCCACTCCTTGTGTTTCTGCCACGTAGAGTAGGATGAAACTAATTAATTCTTGGCACTTGGTCTACCTGGGGACACACAGCGAGCTCGCAGCCTTCTAGCAAGCCGGGCTTCAAACGCTTCCCGCGCAAGGGGGTGACTCTCCGGCCAATTTTCTGAGGGAAGCCACGGGAGGAGAGCCTGCCAAAGAGCTTCCTGGCAGTCGATGAAGCCATTGTTTCAAGAGAATGACAGGAGCGGCGTCTCACCATTCCACCTACGCCCAGCTCCAGAACGATTCCCCGTGATCTCCGCCACCGCCGTGCAAAGTTCTGCCGTCGGAACCCTCCGGGTTGAAAAGGTCATGGAGCAATGCGTGTACTTAGATAGGCTGGGTCTGCACCAGCCTCATTCCTCAACTTCTAGCGAGGGAAATACAAGTGCAGAAGCTGTTACAGATCTTTTCCCGGTGTTTTAGCCCCCACCTAGTCCTGGCATTAATCCCAAATAAAGAGGCATTTCAGTGGATGCAGAGCTCGGTGCCTCCTCAGCACCAGCAGCATCTACCTGCTCAAAGTGAACCAGCANGTGCTCAGCATATTTTTAACTAATTACTCATGAACTTACTCATTACGTAGTTTTAATTGCTTATTTATCACTTCCTATGCCCCGGTGCCGCCTTGCTTGATATCCGAACGCACAACATCACCTGTTTTCCCTCGTAGACAATTCTGCCAATTCTTCCTTTGTATTTTTCAGGTGAAACTTTCCTGGAGACGCAGACCCGCGTCTTGAAAGAGAAGGAACTGAAAATTAGGAACGCCCTGGAGAAATTAAGAAGAAAAAGGTCGTTACTTAGAAGTCAGCGCAGAAAACGCGAGTTTCCGGTTGTCTCAGTGATGGGCTATACTAACTGTGGTAAGAAAAAACGCAGGAAATTGAGGTTCCACCTCAACAGGAGGAGAAACTTCTTTGGTGGGAGGGTGACAGAGCCTGGCCCAGGCTGCCCAGAGAGGTGGTGGAGTCTCCTACTCTGGAGACTTTCCAACCCCCCCTGGATCTGTTGCTGTGTGGCCTGCCCTGGGTGATCCTGCTCTGGCAGGGGGGTTGGACTCGATGGTCTCCAGAGGTCCCTTCCAACCCCTACCATCCTATGATTCTATGATAAATACATTTAAAGTGGTGACCTAAGAGCTCAAGTAAAGTGTTCGAGAAGATTAGCACACAGAATATAGGTGGCACCTGTCAATGGTAACCTGGTAGTGTTATTAAAACACTACAGATCAGCTTCCTTTGCTTTGCCCGGCACGAAGCATTCTCAAAATTCTCAGCTGCACTTTGCCCAGCCCCGAGCCCAGTCTGTATGAAGCCCACTTAGCAAAGATTACCAAGCCCGCACTCACTCGCTCCAGTATATTTTACATATCATAATAAACATTCTGATTTAGTATCTCCTGACCTAGGGACTTCATGGCAAAGTACTAAATATCAGCTTACTCACAGCTTGCACCAATTGTTAATAAATGCATTCCTACATATTTTGCAGTTGGCACCATGCACCATTCCCTTCTTTCAGGGGGTCTGAATGAAAACTTGAGAAATTACCTTCATTTTTACAAAGAATCATTAGCAAGCGTGCTGAATCCACACGCTTCTCTGCACCCCTTCTCTCAGCTGATATTTGGTAAGACCAAATCCAAATACCATAAATCATCCTTCTCTCTCGAGCTGAGCTGTTTTACATACGTTGTTTTTTCTCTTTCCAAAGCGCCGTGGTGCTAAATGTCACAGGAGCAAAACTGACTCCCCCACAACTGCCGAGAAGCGCTGCAGCTCTCTGAATTTCTTGGAAGGTTGAAGGAAATAGCTCGATGAGCTTTGCACAACTGTGTGAAGGAGGGGAAAAAAAAAAACATTCCCCCAAGGAAAACTATCAGCTGATGTTTTTCTTAACCTTGGAAATCCTACCTCTGTGTAAATTATGCATCTATCACGGGGTTAGATCATGAGGAATTGCTTTGCTGAGTTTTTTATTACAAGAGGAGAAAGTAAGGTCAGAATAACAAATTTGGTAAACACTGGCATACAATAGAAATTCTATTTTTTATTTTACTTAGTTTCAAAAAAAATAAAAATAAAGTAATGATTAAGGTTAATCTAGTTGCCAGTCCAGCATTCAGCATTATTTCAAGGTTCACATTTCTCTCTCCAAAGCGAATATATTCCTTTCTTCTCCTGCTCTCCTCGTTTTCAGTACACCCATCAGGCAAGTAAACTCCTGGTGCTACTTGACTGGCTCTAATCACCTGATCCTTTGTGATTTTTGGAGGTTAATTTCTAAGCTAAGACTTCAATAATAACAATTGTAAAGAGAGCAGAAGTATTTTCTTAAAACTCCACCAACATGCGAATCATTAAACCAACACCTTCGCCGAATGAGGCACAACCCAGCAGGGCTGCGACACATCCACCCTTCCTTCAGGATTACATTTTAATAGGTGATGACTGATCGTAACATTAGGAATTCAAATGTACAGACAAAGGCTGCACAGCCCTGAGCAACCTCCACTGCGCAGAAAAAGGGAATGTGGTTTATCAAAGCAAAATGCTCTCTCGGTCCTCTCGTGGGAGATGAAGCTGAGAAAAATTTTAATCAGCCTCAGTGGTGGTAGCTGCTCTGGGAAAGAAGACAAACCAAAACTAACCAGAACAGCTCGTAAAGCTAAAAGGCAAAAGGGGCAAAAGAAATAGAGGTGGAATAAAAAGGAGTTTTTCAGGAGCAGAAAGCTCTAAAAAAATACGACAAACACCCAACAGCCTCCCTCCAAAACCCGGTAACAAAAACCTAGGAAAAGAAACACCTTACGTGATGCACCCAGAAAACTGAAAGAGCTGTAGAACAAACATCCTAATGGCTCCTTTCTAAGGTTTCTTTGTGAGGGTGGAGGGGAAAAAGGGAAAAAGATCTGAATTCTGTAAGCCAGGGTGAGAAGATATATCGAGGGACAGTTTTACTCCTGTTTATCCATGACCCCCGGAAGGCAGGCACTTGAAGACAGGCTCAATTAATCCAATTAGCTATATTTATATTTTTGACTCGGCCACCTACATCTGCTCCTGCAGACACCCTGCCATTCACTCCTGGAAAATCCACTTGGATTCCTTTTAAGTACTCTCCAACAACCTGTAGCTTTTCAGCTGTTGGGCACAGGTGGCTCCTCGCACATCCTACAAACAGTCTCCAAATCCCTTTTGGATCGTCTTGCAACAACTTTTTGTGAGCAGAATTCAGCACAAGTACTTAAAGAGTATCTGCAAGTCCAGAAATCTTTGAAAACGGTGGGAAAGGACCTAACTTTCTCCTGCCTTAGGAGGGAGTTAACAGCACAAAAAAAAGGTCAAGTGCCAACAGCACTTAGGACTTCAATGAAGTACGGACTGTAAATTCATCAGGGAGCACAGCCCATAATATTCACTACGAGAAAAAGATAATGTGGTGTTTTCTGCTAAAAAAATCTTTTAATAAAGCAAGAGAAAAGTAAGGCTATTATCCATACAACCAGAAAAGCAAGACAAGTCTATGGTAGAATCATAGAATCATAGACTGGTTTAGGTTGGAAGGGACCTCTGAAGGCCATCTGGTCCAACCCCCCTGCAGGGAGCAGGGACATCCTCAACTAGAGCAGGTTGCTCAGAGCCTTGTCAAGGCCTCACCCTGAATATCTCCAGGGATGGGGCCTCAGCTCCCTCCCTGGGCAACCTGTTCAGTGTTTCACTACTCTCATGGGAAAGAACTTATTCCTGATACCCAATCTAAATCTGCCCTTCTCTAGTTTCAAACCATTGCCTCTCGTCCTGTCACTTCAGGCCTTTGAGAACAGTCCCTCTCCAGCCTTCCTGGAGGTCCCCTTCAGGTACTGGAAGGTCACTATTAGGTCACCCCGGAGCCTTCTCTTCTCCAGGCTGAACAACCCCAGCTCCCTCAGCCTGTCTTTGTAGCAGAGGTGCTCCAACCTGCTGAGCATTTCCGTGGCCTCCTCTAGACTTGTTCTGTCAGGTCCATGTCCTTCTTGTACTGAGGGCTCCAGAGCTGGACACAGCGCTCCAGGTGAGGTCTGACCAGAGCAGAGTAGAGGGGCAGAATCACCTCTCTCATCTGCTGGCCACGCTTCTTTTGATGCAGCACAGGAAGGATTAGCCTTCCAGGCTGCAAGCGCCTGCTGTCTACTCACGTGCAGCTTCTCGTCCACCAGAACTCCTCTTCCGCAGAGCTGCTTTCTATCACCTCACCCCCCAGCCTGGATTGAGGATGTGGATAAAGCCTACAGTACCCAGTATTCCCAGGCTGTCTCCCATCCAAGTACTAACGTGGCCTGACCCTGCTTAGCTTCTGCGATCAGAGGAGATGGGCCGTTCTCAGGGCAGTACGGCCATAGCCACCCACCCAACAGCATCACGCAAAAGGACAGGATTCTAAAACCTCAACCTATGCGCAGACATTTCTCTTTTCACCTAAATCAAGCAAGTTAAACTAGGGGCTTGTCTTAGTATCAACAGCAAAATTAAAACCGAACTTTTAAGTGTTAACATGTAAATATTACTCTGGTTTAATTCTATCAGCGTAATAAAAATCCCAGCGCTGTTTACTTTGGACCGTTTCCATGCGTTGGCCAAATAAAAGTTGTTTGTTTTGAAGGTTTTCCTTACTTCTTCCAGCCTCCAGTTGTAGATTTAGCAGCTGAAACAACAGCTGGGCAGTTGAGCAGCTGGGAAGGACAGATGCCAATTTCTAGAAAATTTCTCAGTAAAAGAAAATAGGGTCTGTAGCAAGTTTTTGTGGATTCCCCAATTCTAAGATTTCGGTCTGCAACTTGGCACCAGCTGGTTCATGGGCTCTCTTTAGTGTTGACATTTATTAAAAGGAGGGCTTTAATATCAGATATTAATTAAAAATATGTTTACTTTGTGTCATATCACCCAAGAAAAAACCTGGCCCTAAATTCTGTATGTCTTATGCACAGAAGATCGCATTTGAACCAGAATAATCTAACAAAAATATGGAAATAGAGTATGTATATTTTTAATTTTATTTTTTTTTACTTAAAAGGTTGGACTAGATGATCCTTGAGGTCCCTTCCAACCTGGCATCCTATGATTGATTCTACAAACTTTCTTATATCAAAACTCTATCATGGTAGTGGGTTTAGTCCTCAGAAAAGGAGGGGAAACAAAAACCCCCAAACTTGTTCCTGCTGGTCCTTAGGAGTCCTCTTAGCTTTCTCAAATCATTTACAATTGACATGTATTAGAAGAGTTGAGAAGTGTCTCTAGATACTTTACTGAGCTAAATTTATCAAGATAATACCACTTGCACCTTCTATTGACTTTAATTGCAGCTGTGGGCATTAAGTGGCTCACTTATTTCAGTATCTAACTAGAGGTTGTGTACCAAGGCAGAAGAAAAACACTGAAACACTGCTCATGGTGCCCAAAGGTAAAATAGAATGATAAAAGGAATCAAGCACTGCTTCTTTCATGTGCTACCTTATTACCCTCCTCTCACCTCCACAAGTCATGCAGAGTTTTTAAAAAAAGGTTCAGCCTGCAAAGTAGCAGAGAGAAGCATGCAAGGAAACCTCCTTCTGGAAGGAAAACTAAGAACACTGTCAAGGAAAATCATGGGCCAAAAAGAGGCAGAGATGCCAGAGAAAGCAAGGGAGAAATAAAGAATAAAGAAATAAAGCTACCACCACCGAGACGGAGTAAAAAGTAAAATAATCTGAAGTACCACGTGCTGCTTTGCTATAGGGACTGATACAAACTGTAAATAAGTACAGCAGTGATAGAGAAATAGATATAAAAAAAATAAATCTGGAGAGGTTTTGTATCTTGAAGACAACCATGTTTCAGTACTTCCAAAACAGTCTAAGAATGTCCGTGCAGAAAGAGGCAACAAACAAACGACTGCAGAATCCTAGGAATGGCTTCAACACATTTTACTGAAGTTAGAATAATTGATTGTGAAGCTCTGAAAATGTCATACCCTGAAAACCCCACTCAGAGCATCCTCCTCTTACTGCTGGCAGGGCACATGTTCTCCTTCACCAGGCCCACGGTAATGATCTGTTCCAAGCTGTAATTGTTCCTGCACATGTCTAAAAGCATATTGTGCTCTATCCTCAAGAAGACAGCATGTGCTAGAAAGGGCAACACCTACAGCTGAACACTGTGAGTCTTAACAGAAGCTGTTAAGAAAGATGAAGGAATTAACACTTGCCGCCTGCATGTTCTCAATAATAATAATAATAAAAAAATAATAAAAAGAATTCCCTGTGGCTGGAGAATTATCCACAAATGCTAAATTCTCACCATCTGCACTCTAATGTAATTGTCTCCAAACTTTTCAATGCTGCACTCCTAGCAGTAAAACAAATTTTGAGTAGGCGCCCCAATGTAGGGCTATTTACTGATTTCTAAATTATCCCCAAGTATTACTGAAATTCTAAAATTTTCTCTCTACACTCCACTTTGGAGACCACCGACCTAATGAACAACAAAACAAAAGGCAGCAGAACGAGCATCCGCCCCAGCTATTTGCTATCAACATCCATGCCAAAAATCTGATGGCTCTGAGCTGGCTCCTAGAGCAGAGCTTTTGCTAATAGAGATGGAAAGTCGGTCTTACCAGAGGAGGTGGTGGAGGAGGCCCTCCAGAAGGTGGTGGTGGTGGTGGTGGAGGGGGCCCTCCAGAAGGCGGTGGTGGTGGTGGAGGGGGCCCTCCAGAAGGCGGTGGTGGTGGTGGAGGTGGAGGAGGAGGAGGTGGTGGTGGCACAGGCATCTGTTAAGACTTCCAGCTCCCAGCAGTTAGGAAAATGATAGCCAAAGTCTGTCTCCTTGAAGGGGAAGAAGAGAAGAGAATGAAAAGTGGGAAAAAGGAAAAAAAAAACAAAAACCAAGAAGAGGAACGTGTTTATACACTGTAAGCTGAAGATCAGCCAAATTTCTAGCTCCCAGCAGACTGAAGACTTTTCTGCTGCGCTGCTTCCAGAACTCCAGTACAAACAGCCTCATTAGAGTTATCTGATGACAACATTCATCTAAAGAGCAAGCTCACAGAGCTGGACAAGCGCCAGGAATCCCAAATGCATGGATGCCAGCCTGTCCAGCTTTCATTATTATGCTTTGCCTCAATCCAGCCCATGGCCCCCAAACGCAATTCTGCAGAGAACAGGCAACCACATGTAGACTCTCCTGCTGGGACCAAAAAAACCCCAAACTTTGTTGACTTTAAGCCAGAGATCTGCTGCTTTATGGACAGAACTTTGAAAAATTCACTGGACTTGCTCCCATGTTAAAAAGAAAGAAAGAAAATAAATAATAATAATAAGAAAATGATTGAATAATAAATGAAGAAATAATTCTACAAATTAAAGCTTCTCTTACCAAATAGCATATAAACCCCAGATATTTCAAATATTTAAGTCACAAGTGTTTTTCCTGCCTTTTAAAAACGTTAACCTTTCACAATTCTTTAGTAATACGCTGAAAAACAAGACACATGTCTTCCAACAAGATTGATGTTTTGGGTTTGGGTTTTTTTTGGGGTTTGTTGGGTTTTTTTAGGTTTGGGGGGGTTTTGTTTGTTTTGGGTTGTTGGTTTGTTTTAAATCTTCTGCAGAATGACAGCGCATGACACACTGACTTTCATCTCTAACCCAGCCCCTGGCAAGATTGCTTCCCCTCAGTCTGAATTCAGCTGTAAAGTTAAGAAGCAATCCCTGCCTTTCATCAGTAAAATTGAAAAGGCAAGTACCAGGCAGTGCCAAAGAGAGCCCTCTGCAAGCCATCCTCAGTAACTCATTTCACTTTGATAGTGACTCTTGGATAAACGCTCCAAATAATGGGTTTACATCTCGTTCCACGTCCATCGTGTCACAACTGTCTTGTGAGACTCTTCACAACGTCATGGGAAGCAGGGTCAAAAAAAAAAAAAAAAAACCACAACAAAAAAAACAACATGAAATCAAACATCTGCTATTTCTTTCCTTTCCATAAAGCTTTACCTTGGCAGGAAATCACATTGATTTGACACACTTGCTCTTTGCACATCTCTGTAGATCAGAATTTATTTTTCCCGTCTCCTCCAAGCATTTGGAAACGCACTATCAATTTGTAAGAAATGAGTACAAAGTTGAGAGGACCACAATTCCCAAGTCCTAGTCCCCTCATCCCTCCCTTCTTTTCTAAAAGCAGGAGCTCTAAGCTGTCTGAAACCTTTTGGTCAAGTAATTTAAGAATTACCTGTGTAAGCAGGAGGCGTGAGACAGTTAAATCTGGAGAATTAAGAGAGAAGACAGAAATGAAGCAAGTTACATTTTTTAGGGGAGAATTTGGCTCTTTTGCTAGAGAGGCACTGAAGTCAAACTGTACAAGTGTATGAGAACAATATCCAGATAATCGCTGAGTATTTTCCTCCTCCTGTATCTTGTAAAATACTTCATGGGAGATCAATCGAAAATTAAATACGCAGAGGCTCTGCAAGACTTGCTCTCTCCCTTGAGAGATAGGAGGGTGAAGGACTAACGTATCAAAGCGCTCTGGATCTGTAACAGAACTGGTTACAATCACTTTAATAATGGTTTACTAAAGCTTTCCAAGCAACCTGGCATCGCAGCATCTCCACCATTCCACCCTGGGCAAAAAGCACTTCTCAGAAGCTCTCTCTTGTCCTCAATTAAGTCATTGAAAAACATGGACATAAGGAGAATGACTCTTCCCTGCTAATAATATGTTTCGGGTTAGTATCTTCCTACCCTGCAATACAAACCTTTTGTCTTCATTAAGGATTTGGATTGGGAAATACGCTCTTAGTCAAATCAGAAAAAAAAATAAAAAAATACAACCCACGCTCCTGTGGCAGCAGGAGGTAAAGCACACTGGAGGCGAGCACCAGTGGGCGAAAGGAAATGGGAATCGGCTCTTGGTATTTAGAAGTCACAATCTGAAATACAATCAGATGACTTTTCCAGCTGCCTCTCTCCCCAGAATCCCGTTCCTCCAAGGGATGCGGCCTCAATTCCAGGACCAGAAACTGCATGGCCACCTCCAACCCCAAATTCAGTGCAGTTCACCTCACCATATATCCTGCTCCCCTCTCCTGAATCCTCTTGTCCAAGGACAGACAAGAAGAATGCATTTTAGGGGGCTATAACCCAAATGAAAGAAAAAAACCCAAAACCAACAAACCAACCAAACATACACACAAGAACACAACAGAAAAAAAAAACAACTAAACAACCCTTGAATGAAACATTGGAGATGCCCTCCAGCTTTCCTCCCACGCTGCTTCAAATCCTTTACAAAATTTAACGACAGGACTAGAGGGAACGGCCTGAAGCTGCACCAAGGGAGGTTTAGATTGGATATTAGGAAGAATTTCTTTACTGAAAGAGCAGTCAGGCTCCTCAGGGAGGTAGTGGAGTCACCATCTCTGGAAGTGTTCAAAAAAGGTGTAGATAAAGCACTTCACGATATGCTCTGGCGGAATGGTGAGATGTCGGGTTTCTTAGTTTGGTTTTTTTTTTGGTTGACAGTTGGACACAATGATCTTAGATCCAACCACGACAGTTCTGTGATTCTGTGAACTATCAGAAAATTCAGCCAACGTGCCTTCCTACGGCTCTTACCCCAAACCCAGAGGCTCGCTGTCCTGACCTCGGCGTGCTTTTGCGCACACAAATTCGTGCTTTCCATACCAGTACCGTCACAACGCGAAGGGGATCACATCAAAAACCTACACAATGAAAAACCATTTTCCACACACGGGTTCTACTGGTCCAAGTGGGCTTTGGAGGAAGGAGCGTTGTCATTCACACGAGCAGGTGCTGAGAGCAAAGAAGGACCGTGTGTAGATAAAAGCAACTTTAACTAAACCTAACGTACAATTTAAAAAATTGACTTAAAATTTAGCTATGACTGCCCAATCTATACATTTTAGTATGTAGGACTGGCTGTGAGAACCTCTTTTGTATGACTGCATCTATCTAATTTATGTGGTTTGTATTTAAAGAAGATTACGGAGAAGACTGCGACACTTTCGAGATATCAACACGTGCTGCTTGGAGGCCTCTACTCCTCGGTTAAAGGCTGTGTTTCATCTGCCTCTCTTCCCCCCCATTAAGTTGTTAGTTAAAAAGATGGTTGGTAATTTCAGACAATAGCTTCAAAACATGCTGGGGTTCTGGATTTGCACATTATAAGCTAAATAAATTCTGAATTAAAACCAAAAAAAGGAGTATCTTGTTCTTCTAGTGTCGGTTAAGAGCCAGCCATGAAGGAAAGGCCACAGAGGGTCCTTGAGGCACATCCCCTTTTCCTCTTGTAATGTTTGTAATTTGAAGAGAGGGGTCTGAACTACCCCTGAGGGACAGCAATGAAAAGATGCGGCTTAAAAAGTTGGCAATAGGTGGAGGGGAGAAAACCTGTGTGTTTAGGCAAAAAATAATTCAAATATTCCCCCGACTTCCACATCACAGAACAGAGCAAAATCAGGCCCAATAATTGTAGAATTTATCTAAAAAAACCCCCGAAAAACCAGAGGAAAATCCCAAACCCGGCCTTTTCTAGTCCACCTCCCTACCAAAGCAAGGTTGTATGTTTATTTTTAGTGCTTTCTGAAGTCTAATTTTAGATGTCCCAAATAATGTAGCTTGTATTATTTCCCATGGGAAGCTCTTTCCCAGTCAAATAACTCCTGATAGTTCAGATTGCCTGACACTCAGCCTCATTTCCCCTTTTCTTAGTTCGATCCCATTTGCACTTCACTGCACGTGGCTCTACTTTGTTTCTCCTCCCTCTCAGCATCAGCTTTGTGAAATGAATTATAATTCAGAAGTACATTTACAAGGACTGGTTATACTTTTAGAGCTGGTTTACCTCCCATCAGTCAGTGAACATTATTACTGTTTTCTGATCTCAAAACCATTGGGCTTTTTTGGTCTTTTTGGGAAGAGTAATTTCAGGTGCCACAGCTTGTTCTTTGCTTCTCCCAGTGCTTGCTTGACTCACAGCTGGAGTTAAGAGCCACGGCTCAGCCCTCAATTTAGAAGCCAAGCTTTAAATTTCTGAAAGCCCAAATAAAGTCTTCACCCAGACTTTCATTTCTGAAGTGTCAGACAAGCCTGAGTAGGTGCAGATCTTTCTCAATCAGTCCTGTGCTGGATTCATCTGGGGGAAACTCGGTATCTCTGCCCAAGCTTTGATGGAGATTGGGTCTCACCTTGCCCAGCTTCCCAAAGATTTCCTTCTAAAGTGTCCCTGCCACAGTGCTGGGCTCAGACTATGACAAATCACAATTATTTAAATGCACATAATACGCATTTATACACAAAAATATTTATTAACTAGTAGCTTTTTTTTTTTTAAAACTACACAGTCCTTAGGTCCTTAGATAGTATAGTCATTAATACGAAACAACATGTTTGGAACTGAAAATGCAACCTTTTTAACCCATCTGGAGAAAGTACTGCAAAATAAACAACTTGTTAGTACTGAATTTGCCATCACTGCAACAGCGCACTCGGAGGTTGGGAGTTCAGCTTTGGGGAAATGTACAGATTTCTTTCCTTCTAAAGGAAGGCTGGGGTGGATATTTCAAAGGTTTGCAAGAAAGCTCATCTAAAACATTGCTCTTATTTCCTTGGTTAAAAACTGAAGAAAAAAAGTAGATTGCAAACTCTGATTTTAACTTTTATTCAGCCTTTATATAATCGAACGATTTCCCTATTAACTATACTGTTCTGAGTTCTAGCTTTTAAGCCCTTGTATTTTAAGGGAAAGGCCAAAGAATTTCAAAATTACGCAGGAGAAACAGCATCTGCTCAACCTTAATGATCTGAGAAGTAGACAATGAGCCTAATTATGCCCCCATTTGCTCCTGTCAAACATCACCCCGGAACAGCTGCAGTCACTGGCACAAGCAGATCTTTCAAAGTAAAAAACCAGAGAAGGGGAGACGTGTGTTCCACACCTCAGTTTTTTCTGCTGTTGCCATCATACAACTGGAAACGACCTGGGGGAAAAAAAAAAAGGTTCTGTTTGGAATAAGCTAGTTGAGATTTTATTTATACCGGAATCAACCCGTGCAATTTTTCAGCATCAGAAGCTACGTTTCTTTCTACAAGTGACTTTTTTGTGTTTAGAAAACCATACAAGGCAGAATTGAGGTGAAGCTTCTGAGTATCTTCACAGTCTTTCTCCTCCTCTGCAAAAAATAACCCTCTCCACAAAAAAAACCCCCAGCCTGACAGTCTCTGCTGTGCTTGAGATTTAAGAGCAGTGCTGAAGCGTCAGACTGTGACAACCTTTTACAGGAGAAAGGCAAATGCTCCTGTACACACCCATCCTACTGTACTGAAGAGATTCACAGGTACACTCACTCCTACAGCTGACCAAGAAAATTTAATTCCTAAAAGACAGCTGCTGGATCGGACACAGCTGCAGAGAGAAACCGCGGCTCTCAGTCGCCGTTCACACCCCTGCAACTAAAAAGCAGAATCTGGCTTTTGCAATTCCAATGAAAAGTACAAACCTTGAGGGCTCTTCCTCCGTTTAATATCCGATGAAAGGCTCTTAAACCACAGTTGGGTCTGTGGGATGTCTCACAGCATGTAACAATATCCTGCATTTAAGCCAAGGAACACAAGTTCTCCTCAGCTTGGCCTGTTTCCACCAGGCTCGAGCCAGCAAAGGGCTGCACCCCCTTTCTGCCAGGGAAACCAGCACGATTCCTGTTCCCTTAGGAGCCTGAGGATACGGCAACAAACTGCCCAGGGCTGACCTAGCAGAGAAGACAGGGAGTGGAAGATGCCTCGCTTCCATGTGGGCTCTGCAGAGCTCTGCTGGATTCCTTACAGTGCTGAAGCGAGAACTTCAAGTTCTACGTCTGAACAAAACTCCCATCGGAGGCAAAGCTGCACAGATGACTTCAGGTCCCTACACTTGACTATTTCAGGGTGTAGCTTCCTCTGCTCCCTGAGGATATGCCATAGAAACCATAGAATGGTAAATGTTGGAAGGGACCTCTGGAGGTCATCGAGTCCAACCCCCCTGCCAGAGCAGGAGCACCCAGGGCAGGCCACACAGGAACAGATCCAGGGGGGGGTTGGAAAGTCTCCAGAGAAGGAGACCCCACCACCTCTCTGGGCAGCCTAGGCCAGGCTCCGTCACCCTCCCAGCAAAGAAGTTTCTCCTCATGTTGAGGTGGAACCTCCTCTGTTCTAGCTTATACTTCTTATTTCTTGTCCTATTGCTGGGCACCGCAGAAAAGTCTGTCCCCTTCCACTTGACCCCCACCCCTCAGATATTTATAGACATGAATAAGATCCCCTCCGAGGTTTCTCTTCTCCAGACTAAACAGCCCCAGATCTCAGTCTTGCTTCATAGGAGAGATGTTCAAGTTCCTTAAGAAGAAGGAATGCTGTAAAGGAGCAGAACAAGAGAATGTTTTATCCTCTTAAAAAAGGAGTGAGAGAAAAGACCACCACCTAAGAAGCAATGTATTATGCCTAGAGACAAATGAGGTCAGTTGTGCAAGTCCTAATTGCTTCTAAAGACCTAACTTTGCAAAGGAAACAATTTGTACAAAGGGTTTCCTTGAAATGCACGGTAGCATCCCCACAAAGCCAGACACGGCCTATTTCACTGCCAGATACATAAACAATGGCAAATTCAATATACAGCCATGAGCAAAGTTAATCATTGGCCTCAACTAACTAAATAAAGTGCAGCTCAGCGGAAGTTCAAGGTCACTGCCACATTCTGAAGGCGACTTTTTACTTTTATGCTCCTGAAGAGTTTCACTATGAATGGCACTTTGACTCTACTAAGAGAGCTCATCTGATGTTTCAAGATAACCCTTGCAAATTTTGCAGTCTCTGCAAAGAAGTAAATTGTATGTTTTCACATAATTATTAATTATATATTTCTTTATATTCATATATTGAGAATCACAGAATCATAGAATTGTTTAGATTGGGAAAGACCTTTAAGATCGAGTCCAACCCCCAACCCAGCACTGCCAGGTCACCCCTAAACCCCATCCCTCAGCACCACATCTCCAAGGCTTTTAAATCCCTCCAGAGAACCGGACTCCACCACCACCTCAGGCAGGCTGGGCCGGGCCCTGACAACCCTGCTGGGAAGAAACTGTTCCCTCGTATCCAACCTAAACAACCCCTGGTGCAATTTGAGGCCGTTTCCTCGTTACAGGAGAGATATCCTGACTGGAGCCTCTTAGTGCCAGTGTACAAAGCCTCACCTCATGGATGGGATGAAAGACTGGGAGGAAAACAACCAGACAAAATAGTGTGGGCAGAGGAAAGCAGCAACGCCACCCCAGTATATTCCCAGGACAGAAAATTCAGCAGCTACACCAGGCTCCTGGTACAGCTTGTTCAGTGCAAGCTCAAGTCTCCCCGCGTGGCACCGCATCACTTTTATCCTACTGTTAAGTCAGTGCAAACTCATGATCACTTGATCCAAGAATATTTTGTACAATCCGCTTCTGCATCATTTCCTCGCTCCTTAGTCATTTGGAGGCTAAAAAAAGGGCTTTCATTCTGTGTGAAATGCCCCTGCCCCATCTGTCACTCACGCGTCACACTGCAGAGAGTCTCCACCTCCTCTGGCAGTTTATTAATTTAGGGACTAATCCACCTCTTCTTCTGTTTTTTTATGCTAAATTTTCCTTTGTTTTCAACAGAAATGTAGTCAGTTCTTTAAGGAAAAATACTCCAGCAAACACAAGCTGCAGCATCCCAAGTAACATCAGTAATGCGTGTGAAGCTGTTGGCACTCACACAACTCGTCACTTCAAGCAACCTTCTGTCCAAACCCTGGGCAGAATTTGACAGAGATTTTTTTCACATCGATTCACTCATCCCCAAGAGGAGCAAATATTTCCTCTGAAAAGAAGGTGCTAAAAAACCAGCTTGTTTTCCTGCTACGTAAAGCCTGGCTTGCTTTCTCGGTGCCTCGTGATATTCTTTCTGTGGCTACTCAACGAGTAGAGCAGATCTTTAGATTTTCTACAAGATAAGGCATTATTTCTTTTCCTCTTTAGCTCGCCACAAAAGTATAACTGACTTGAACAAAAAACCCCAAACCTTCCAGGACTTTGCCACGTGTCACCAGTAGCACTGGTGCCCGTACATTTTTCACTGCACCAAACGATGCCGGGTGAGAAAGCAAAAACCTAATACTTTTCAACTCAGAGGACGTGAAGGAGGAACACAAGATCCCAAGACTTCCCTTGGTGATCCAGCATCATATTCTGCTCTCTTTTTTTTTGTAATTTAGAATGAAGAGAGTAAAATATGATCTAGTAACCAGAAAAAAAGTGAAATGGTCCAGCAATCATTGACAGAGCTGTATATACCTCAGGCAAGGGACCGGCACAAGGGGGTTACCATCTCTAAACCCATTTATTCACTTGCTTCAACTAGAAGGAAGTATTTTAGCCCTATCTTATGAATCAAGCCACCAATTTTCATTTATCCAGGCAGACTCTGCCATTGGCAAGAGCAGAAATGCAGGATATAGCAAACCCAGTACACAGAAGCTGCAGAGCAGGCACAGGAGGTAATTTTCTCAGACATTTGTAAGAGCAGTGTCAAGATTGAGCAAGTATTTTGTGAACTTTATCTTGTAAGGACCTTTGGCCCAGTTTTCCTCTGCTTTTCCCATGGTATTATCACTTCTATAGTGTAGCTATAGAACAACTGTTACATTACTCTCCTCTGTCTGGGCTGGCTATAAAATTCTATCCTTCTCATTTCATTCTATATGCAGAGCAGCGGTGAGAAACGACACAGGGTCAGTGCAAAAAAAAAACCAATCAGGCTCCCTGTGTATGATCTTGTTTGAGAGAGAGAGAGATTTCTGGTAGTCTAAAGGAAATCCAGCTGTTCTCTGAATGACCAAGATATGGCAACAGGCTTTGCACACCTTAGGAAAATGCTTTAGTTCCTTCCCACGCTTCCAAAGCAATTGGCATCTACGTAATTCTGAACAAACGAACACTCAGGGATTGAATCAAGGTGGCATATTCAAAGCAATACCACTCTGTCTAAAAATATACTCTCTTTCTCTCCAGTTTGGAAGCTCCAAGGACATTTTTTTCTGTTTGCAAATACAGCACCTTTTGCAGCACTGTTCATCCTGGCTCCAAAGCCACCGGACGACTCTGATGCAGAATGATCCCAGATGGAAAAGCAACTCTGAAGTCCCATTAAGGTTTTGCTACTAGAAGCCAATTTTCAGCAAGCTTCAGTCTTTCCAGGAGAGTAACGGCTTTGTGTAAGAGCACAGACTAACTGAAGAAGATCTAGAAGAACAGCAATAATGAAAAGTTTGGGGTTTTTTTGCCAGAAGGCTACATCTCCAAACTGCACAGCAGTCACTAGTAATTCAGTGTAAGGTAATGATGACTTTTAGCTACAACAAATTACTGGATATTACAGTTGGTTATTATATTTATTTAAATATTAATTTTACGTACACTCTGAAGAAGCTAGGAACCTTTTTTTCTGGCATAGCAGAGCCTAGTATCATTTTCCCAAAGCAATCATCTGCTTCAACTTTCCAGCAGTGATCTCTCAAAATGAATGGCGTAAAATACCCAGATAATAATGCAGGAGATGCTCACACATACCCAGGATCAGGAACTTAGAGAAGTCCAGGGTTAAGAGAGCTGCTCTGAGCTAGCCCAGCCTCTCCTACTTTTGCTAAGAGAACAGAACTTGTCCCAGTCACCGAGCAAAGAGAAGTGTCCACAGAAGCAGATACTTCTGAAAAATACCATGTAGGTCTTACAGGTGAGCTATGACTAACAAACAACAAGAAATTTGCTGCCAATCCTGCTCTCCTTTCTCTTTGGGGGTAGAATATTTTTCAATATTAATATTAAACTATGTAATATTTAGTATCGGTTAACATTTATTCTAGATAGAAAAATGCAAATCATGTTATTCAACTTTGAAGCTTTTAACATCTATCTCTTAAAACATGCAAATATTTTCTATTTGTTATGGCTAAGCTACTGTTTTCAGTTCAAGGTCTTCTTCTCAGCCGACAATGAACTTCCCAAAATACTGACCTCATCAACCAACAAAATTAGTCTTTTTAAGTACAAAAAGCATCTCTTAGGATCTATGTTCTGTTCTGTTAGGACATTCAACAAACACTGCTGAATTTTACTGAGATGTGACACTGCTATGTTTTGATTTACTGGAAAAAAACTTTAAAAATCCACTAAATCTGAATTTGCAGAAAGTATTTAGTCCTTATGTACACAATCCTGATGTTCTGCAGTAATGGAAATTAAGATGCTAGGGGATCTTTAGTTGTGTTTCCTTTTGGAGGTGCCAATGGAGACAGAGGGGAAAGGAAAAAAAAAAAAGGAAGTTGCTTTGTATTATATTACAGAATTTGATAAATACAGCCCTATGTTGCTCTTCCCAGTGCAGAACAGTCACAGAATCAGAATCTCAAGTGCATCTCAATAATTTTCATCAATAGCAATGTTTTGAGCATTGCAGCTAATGAATGAAGCTTTGCATCCACCCCTAAGCAACCCAAGTCTGGACACGAAGCTGATCAAACTATTTCTACATCCCTGTCTTCACAGAATGTATATCCTCAATTTTATTTTTCTTTTTAAAAAACAATCAAGTTTCATACCAATACTGCAAGCTGGTACAGGCACCTGCATTTTTGTGCAATTTTGTACGCCACTTACAGCCTGCTGGAGCCGCAATCTTAATAAGATGTTGTAGAGAACACTTTAAAATACCACTGTAACACCACGAGGCGTTGCATGTCGGTGGCTAAGCCCCGTTCCTTGACCAGGCTCTTCTACAGGAAAAGAATTAACTCCCACAGAACTTCTCTCTTAGTCTAAGCCACATTTTGTCACCATCACCTACAGCAACTGATCCAAACAAGTGTTCTATCAGTGAACCAAACCACGCTTCAGGAAGTGGTTCAACAACCCCGATTCACGCAGTATGCACAATAACAGGTACCACCGTTACCACAATTTCAGCAATATTTTACTCTCTCAATCAGCAGAAGCACTTGCAAATTTTAGCCCAGATATCCAGACTGTCTCAAGCCCGTTCTGTGCTGAAATCATTGACTTGCATATCTCATGGTCTTCTAAATCAGATTTACTTTGCTACCTTTCAGAAATCTCGCTCAGGAACACTCCACTTTCAATAACAAACAAATAATAATAAAAAAATGTGTCCTTCCTTATTCCTAGAACTCCTGAACTTCTTGAACAACAGAAACACACCCTTCCTCCCCTTGTCCCTCTCAGGGGACATAACCTACTGGGGCTATGCCTTTGCAAACTCCAAGCATAGCCTAAAAATAACAAAAAAATCCCTCGCTACCCTCTCTCAACACATTCCCCGCCACTATGTATTGACGCAGAGAGGCCGATGCGTGACAGGATTTCAGTCTCATTTTCACCCCTGCTAATTATTATTAAACTTTCAAGAGCTTCTTTCCATCACCCCCACCAGCAGCCCCCCTGCTATAGATCCAGAAGCACTTCACACACGGTAGCTCTGAGCGTTACTCAACCCCCTTTTTCTCAGCCGATCTCTTTCAAGGGCAAAATCTAGGGGGGGAAAAAAAAAGTTCTTCCTATCCACCGCTGCCTGAAAACACCCCTTTTTCCTTCTTTCCTTGGGAAGAACCGAGGAGCTGGGCTACGCAAAGCCTGTCCCTAACCCGCAGCCACGCCTCCCCCGCCCCTCCGAGGAACTCCATCCCAACGGCCGGGGGATCCCCGCCAGCCCCGTAC
>VWZK01020501.1:1316-39898 GCA_013396935.1 Baryphthengus martii | reverse complement strand
CCCACCCCCGGGGCCGGTTCCGAGCCGCAAGTTTGTCCCGCTGACTTCTCTCATCCCCCGGGGCGAGCTCCGGCCTTCGGGCCGCCTCACCCACCGCGGCTCCCCTGCTCCGGCGGTGAGGGGAGGCGGCGGGACGTCTCTCCCCCCGAACCCCAGCGCCTCCGCCTGACCGAGGCGGCGAAACGGGACGGAAGCACCGCGTACTCCCCCTCCGAACCCCAGCAACCGAAGCGCTGCCCCCCGTCCGTGCCCACCTGCTCGGCGGNAGAGGCGGGGGGCCGGGATATCTTAAGATCTTGAAGGGGAAAAAAAAGTTTGTTCCGGTCCTCAGGGGGGGAATATATACGTATATCTTATTCTTTTTAGAACCTAATAATTTAACACACGCCGCCCCGAGCGGCAGACGAACGGGAGAGGAGCGCGGGAGGCAGGTGCCCTCCGGCCGCATCCGGCCAGTTCTGGCGCCAAGAGCTCGGCCCTTTCCCGGCGCCTTTTGCCTCAGGGAGGAGGCAGGAGGCGGCTGTGAACCTGCGGGCCCCATTTTCCTTGAAACTCGCCTAGTTCTGCGGGAGGGTGAAGTCCGGCAGCAGCCCGGTGTACCCTCCCGCAAGCAGGTGCTTTCCTTGGTGGAGCCGGTTATTTTTAAAAGCCCATGAAGAGGGCAAAATGCTACCCCAGGGCATGGAGAAAAGACAGGCAGCCGGTTGGGTGCCCTCATTTCTTTTGTGCCCCAGATTGTGCACTAGAAGCAGCTGCAGAAAAAGCCAATAAAATTAAAATACCTTGGTTTCCTGTGGACTTGATTTCAAGTTTGCAGATAGAAATGTTACGGCATCGCCCTTGCACGTCTTCCTCGTTCTGGCAGGGTGAGGGAGTTGGTGCTGGAGGAGGAGACCCCTCATTTTGTCACACAGCAAGTGCCTCAGGGATGAGGATGCCAATGAAGAACTTAAAAAGTGTAGTGTGGATTCTTGTCTGCCTGGTGGCCTCTGGACAGTGCTTTCAGGTGGCTGAGAGACCAGCCCATCTTCTCTGGATTTCTCTGGAAAACTTATTTTGTTGTAGAAGTGTAAAATTGGAGTTTTCGTTGCCCTGCTTGATTATAAAGCAGCCTGGAGAGATCAATGTCACTTGGATCTGGGTGATGGCAAGATTAGCCTCTGAGATCGGTAGAAAGGCACCGATGGGCTGTGGCACCTCTACTCACCAGAGCAGGGGCACAAAAGTCTTTGTTCTAGACCTCTCTGTCCTGTCCATCCAGAGGTGTGAGTTTGATTTACTAATCTGAAAATATCCTCCTGATTGCTTGTCAGACTAAATAATTCTTTGTCTGAAGTATCTGCCCCAGTTGCTCCCACAGCAGTCAAGGAACTCTAGTCCCATTTCTAGTTTGAACTTTAAAGAACAAAACAAAGTCAAGTGCTGTGCGTAGTATCACAGAAAAATTAAAATGTAAACACTTTTAAAAAAAAAAAGCCACACTTGAAAACAGCTTTCATTATTCATCCAAATTAATCTCAGCTGAGACTTGATTGTGGCTTGCTAATGCTGAAATGGACTTTGTCCACCTTTCGGTTTAGATCAAAAAGGAACTTCGGAGGAACAAGCTCCAAGAGCGCAGGAAAAGATTGGTTTCATGCTGGCCCAATGACTTTTCTTTCATTTCCTTTCTTTTCACTTCCCAAGAAGGTCCCCATAATGACAGCAGGATTTGTACAGTGCATCAGTGACCGTTTCCACACCTATGCAGCTGGGCTGACCTGCTGTGAAGTTCATGCACTAGTCTAGTCCGAAGCAATCAGCTTGACCCACAACACGTAGTTGACATACCTTTAATGCACTCAAGTATGTAATACTTGCCTCTTGGCCAGTGGTAGCTGGGTACAGAAACCTATTGTGCATTAGATTGGGCTGCATGCCCAGGAATTATAGAAGTCTCCTCTTTCTGTTTTGTCTTTCAGAAGCATAGGTGAAAAGAAAAGTGCTCCTTTTCCAATGCTGGGTCACAATCAAGGCTCTTCTGGAGCTCAAGGTGGTGGTGGAAGAGGCCACAGCATTCTGTAGAAACTGCAAGGAGCTTTGTGAAGGTTGGTGCACTGAACCCTCTTTTATTTTCTGGTTTCCCCCTATGAAATCTTCCTCCTCACAATTACATCCAAGCTCACAGGAAGGGCTACACGGCAGGGACAAAACCGGCCTCCAATTATGAAATAGGATGTGTGTGTTTCCTGCATTTTATTCTCTACCCATTTAAGACTGTTTGTAGTGTTTTGAATCCAGAAAACTTGCCTCAAACATATGTGTGGCTAGCACTATTATGTTTAACAAAACAGCTATAAATACAAATTCATTTTCTATACATTCTGTCTTCAGCACTATTAAGAATTGAGTTGTATTAAAAAAATCTGTTGTGTGCCGAAATTATATCTTTACTCTTGACACATTTTAACATGAATCGAACAATATCAAATATCAATATCACGGATCAAACTCAGCCTACTGATGTGGTATTACCTCTCTGCTTCCTTCATACCGCATTGCAGGCAACCACAAGGCTTATTTTGGGCTTCACCGCAGGCTGAGAACGTGTCTCTCAGGTTGATCTGGGGAGTATTGTCTGAGTGGTTGTGCTGAGCAACAAAACAGCCCCAGTCTGTCATCTTTTTACTCCAGCACAGCCAGCTGCTACACCTGGGATTTTTCTCCTACATTTCCTTCTCTTGCTGTACCTTCAGCCTTGACAACCTACATGAGAAATTTTGCACCCTTCCTTTTCTGGTCCTCACCCTTCGGTGGAAAGCCAAATTCATGAGGAGGCTACGGTTTCTAAGAGATTACAACTGTGTAGTCTAACAAGAGAAAGAACTGGCAGGATAAACCTAACCTAAACCAGGAGGAAGGAGAATCCCTGTCCTCTATACCAAGGAACCGTATCATTAAAGACAGAAGAGACGTAAACGGCCTGTGGGGGCCTGCTGTAGTATCTGGTGGGTGACTGATGCTTTGTAGTGCAAGGAATATAATTTTGCTTTATCTGGGTTTACTGCAAACAAATTAAAAGACAATTCAATTACAAAAAAACAAAAGAAAATTATTTTTTAAAACTGCGTATTACTTCGTAGGAGATTCCTCCCATTCATAAGTTGTTCAATACTCGATGATAATTATTCCTAGCTATGATTGATCGTTTCATCTCTAAAAATACCTTTCTACACTAACAGCGTGTTTATGACACTACCAAGACTCCTCAAAATCCCACACAAGGCGAATGAAAAATACCTGAAATAAATGAGAGAATTTCAGAGGAGATAAAGAGAGTCCCGAACAGAGAAAGAATGAACCAAATCTATTTGACATATTATTACTAATTTTGAGTAGAACAATAAGGAATTCTCCACTGCTATGTGTTGACATAAAGACTTGCCAGAGAAAGTATTTGTACTTTTTTTTCCCCCCTCCAGACAGTATAAGGAAAAGCTGGAAATCTTCAGCCCCTTGCAGCGTTTCTACCTTTGTACGTCGAGTAAGAAGCACATGTAAAGCTTTCTAGTCACCCTGGAAAATTATTTAACCTTTAAACTTTGGTCAAGGGCCTATGCATCTATCAGAAACCAGCACTTGGTTTGCATTTGTCGTTATTTCTGCAGGAATTTTTAAGACAAAATAAAAATACCAAAAATTACACTCTTGAATAGCTTAAAAATTCTCTTCCAATGATGGTCTCAGCCATTGTTTGATGACTCTGTTACCTCTAATTCCACAATTAACAGACGTTCCCGTGTACAAACAGAGATATTTGTCTCCAAATATTGATCTTTTCCTTGTTACCTCTACCGATTCAATCCTTTCTGCAGAGAGTTAATTACAGCTCAAAACTTTGATTCTGCTTTAATACAGTTTAGTAAGAAATTCCTAAAAGTCTTGGAGTTGCTTGTTACAGCACAATGGAGCGATGTTTACTGATGCAGTTTAGGCTGCAATACTGAGGAAAAAGCTGTAGACAAAGAATTAGTAGAGATGATTTCCCTAGAGGGGAATCTTAGCCTTTGCTTTTTTTCCTGTGGTTTCAATCCAAATCCTGACCCCTTACTCTTAATCTTGTTGAGCAAGCTGTTTGCTCAGTTCATGCCTAACGATGTCGAGGCTCATAGTCGATAATTACTACCTTGTGTCAACATCTTCCACTCGTATTTCTTCCGCTTACGCCTGGCTGTGCGGTGGGATTGTCTTTAAAAGTGTCAGGGAGTGAAAAAAAAGGCTTTGGATTTTCTTCGGTGCTTGGTTCTGCTGTTCATTTTCTGCATGACCTCTGCGAAAGTCCTTAATCACTCTTAATAGCATGAGTGGAACAAGAATGCATTCATTCATAGCTGTGAGGGTGCCAGGGAGTTTGCTGCTGCAAGCATTTCCCCTACCTTAAAAAAAAAAAAAAATAATTATAATTGCACTATCCAGCTGGTTAATGTTTATCCATTTTCTGAACAGCTAGACAAAAAAAGGCGAGAGGCCGAGCTACTCTTTGCTCTCCATCAGTGTTGAATTGGAAAGGAGGGGTTTTTTTTTCCACATGAAAGCTGTGGAATTAGGCAGGAGCTGCAATGCCATTAGCAGGGCTCTGTAGAGAATAATGAGCTGAGAGCGGGCCCGGTGCTAGGCTGCAATTAGGGTGAAAAGTGAAATTCCAGCAGGAATCTGAAGAGTCATTTTCGCATCTCGCTTTTCAGAGTAGAACCTTTTCATCCCCACCAGGGGGAGTGCACTTGAAGGTGATCAGTAGGAGGCACAAATCCCGTGGTGGGAGAGGGTGGTTTCCTTTGCCACTTTCTTTAGATGGAAGGGGACTTTATGAGGGACGAGCAAATTTTTTTTTCGCCCCCTGAAATTCCCTTTGCTTCAGCAAAAGGAGCAGCATGAGTGGTTTTCTATGGATTTGGAACACTTCTTTTTTTAGGCATTGATATCAGGTACAAGATTTAGCTGAGAGTTTACCTAAGACAGGACACCAAACAGCAAATGAGTCTCCTACGTGCTGGTGGACGCGGCTACTGTTAACACGGCATGTGCAGCTTTGGCATGAGTGTGGTCAAAGAAAGGGACCAGTGTATATCTGTCCATAAAATCATAGAACCATAGATTCATAGTAGAGGAGCAGAATCACTTCCCTTGCCCTTGGCTCGGACAGCCCATCAGGAAGGCACTGTCTCCACACATGGGAGTGAGTCTCAGTGGTGAGGAGAGCTGGAGAAACAAGCCTGCTGAGTGCCAGAGTGCAGAAATGCTGTTGGCCTGGAGTCTGAAAGGAATAGGACACCTCTAGATATTCTTGGGAGGAACTCGAGTGGTTTCTCTTGTGTTCACGTGGCTGGTGAAGGCACCGGGCTGGAGGCAGCTCTTGGGAAAAATGGATGTTGGGAAAGGCAGGCAATCAGATAAGCAGGATGGGGAGAAATAATAGCTTCTGTTTGTGATATTCATGACTCGCTTTTTCTTGCTCTGTAGTTGTATCCCTTTCAGACCACCCCAAGTACAGAGCTAGCAGAGAAATGGAGATAAGGAGATGGAGCAAATACCTATGACCAGAAGTATTTCTCTCTCCCACACCAATCATGAGCTCTCTCGTGCTGTAGAAAGTGCAGGAAGCAGAGAGATCAGGACTGTGTACTGCACGGGGTGGGTTTTTTTGCCATGAAAACCCTTTATAAGGTCTTCAGAAAAGGTTTTCAAGGCCTCAAATGTGTGGCAGAAGCGTTGTAAAATTTTTATCTCACTACATTTATTTTTTTTCAGAATCAAACTTGGCAACATATTGACACTAAGCATCAGAAGGAGAGGACTGGATTCTCCTCTTCATTTTCTTTCTCCTGTAATTTATTTTTTTTTATTATTTCCTTTCTCTTTTTCTCTCTTTTTCTTTTTTTCTTTTTCTTTTTTCTATTTATGGCAAACTGACATGATAATTTCTGGGAGTTGGTGGTGTTCCCATAGAAACAGCCTTGATTGGATGATATCACTGCAGGTTGCTGCTGTTATTCTCCTATGTTCTAATTAAAATAAAACCTTCCCAGATACATTGCATTTAAATCTTCTGACATTCTTCTAGATAACTGGACTGCTATAATCCCCTTTTTTCTTTTGACCATATCTATGTGGGGGCCAAAAGACTTGGGATGATCCAAACATTGATTTTTTTTTTTAAATTTTTTTTAAGCCATCTTTTTGTCCCAGTTCTCCAGCATTCATAAAACCCAAGTGGGCTTTTCTAGCTAATAACAGCAGTTATAAGTGGCTTGAAGTGATTTGCAGAATAAGAGCTGTAGCTGTTCCGTGCCCCTGAGGAGCCGCTGCTTTTATTCGACGTTGAATACTTTACAATACCAAAGGTGCCTCGCCGCCTTGTGCTGGTGTGAGAATTGCTACCATCCTGTTTGAGGAGGCAAAACACCAAGAAAATAATTCAGATTTTATTCCCTGATTTCTCCACCGGTGGCAACTTAACCCACGCAGCCTCAGTACTTCTCAGTAGAAGGCAACGTGATCAACACCGCAACTTTCATCTCTCTCCGGGGAAAAATAAGATTAATAATCTTCCGCAGAGGAGACAGTAATTGATAAAAATGTCTTAGAGGTGCTACAGGTGGAAAATCTATGAACAGAATTTGGGACAAGATCTTTTTTTTCCCACTTTATGATAAACTTGCCATCATATTCCCTTCCATTTTGTGCTGTTGTTGTGCTTTGTTCTTTCTTTTTGATTGTATATTTATCAAGGCATTCTCTTCACCCTCAGATAAACTCTCAGAAATAAAGGCAATTTACCTGAACATGAGGTAAAATGAGCCAAACTGAAGCCATTCTTAGAAAATGCTGGGAGATGAAATGTATCAAGGCAGAGATCACCCATTTTCTCCTGAGGCTGGAGCGTGCTGTTTATGGTAGGATCAGGGAAGGCTGTCTGAGGATAACACAAGAAAAAAATATGAGAAAAAAACCCCACAAGAACATTTGTTCCCTTAGAAAGTGTTGCAGTAGCCAGAACTGCCATTTGAGTTTTACCCAGCAGGCAGCTCCTTGGTCTTAACAGCTCATTTCGGCCTTTTCTTTGCCTCCTAGGACTCTCTAGCGTGTTGAATACCACTCTCTGCTCCTGTTGGGGGACCAGTTTTGGAGTCCCCACTAAAAAAGGAGGGATTTTCATGCAGAATTTGCTGAAATCAGAGGTTTCCCACCGAGTGGTTTCTCCCACAGCTGCTGTTTTCAATGCAGTTAGTGATCTGCCTTTCACAGATCTTTTTCTTTCCTCAACTTTGAGGTCATCTATGTCTCTTCCATTCTGTTTTATAACAGGTTGTCCCTTTATTTCACTTCTTTCTAAGATTTCCAAGTTTTTCAGTTTATTTGAAGGAAAGACAGAAAAAAAATCCTTTCAGTTTGACTAGAAAACTTTATTTTTTAAATTTACAGTTCATAAGTATCCTGTGAATTAAACAACACTCTTTTCCTTTTTGAAGGATAGTTCTTCATGAGTTTTGATAGAAGTACATACAATTTGGAATAAAATGAGATTTATTAGTCCAAAATGTGCTTACAGTAGACTCAGCTTAAGGCATCTCGGCAGCATCAGCAAAAAAAATGAATTTTGCTGCCTGGAGAAGAGATCTGGATTCTTCCTGCCACAGGAGGAGAGGAAAGGAGGGAGGGGAAGGACAAAGCTACGCTGAAGAGCAGAGAGGACAGACTTGCTGCTGCCAGAGGAGTGGGTGAGGATGACAACTCCTTTTTCTGAAACGGATCATTCCCAGTCCTAAGCAGCAGCCCTGACTGGGATTTCAGGCTCTGGTGGGAAGCAGGGCCGTGGATGTCTGCTGCCTGCGCACCTCTCGTCGTCTCTGCTGCTTATGGTTGATCTATGTACGTATCCAGCTCTTGCTGAGGGTACAGGAGCAGATCCAGTTTGGAGCAAGGAACTATTTAGGTTTGATGTTGCAGGAGAGTACCTTGGTCATTGGCTCGGGAAGTGTTTGAACATCTACTTTTCAAACCGTAGACTTTATTTAACTCCAGTCGTTGGAGCCGGCCCTGGAAGTCACACACAAGTGCCTTGAGCAGCACTGCTGCTGCTCCCCCTGACCCAAAGAACATTGGAAGCCTGCGAACAACTCCTGAAGAAGACTGCGAGAAAACAGGCTCGTTTCCATGACTCTGGCACTAAATCTGGATGGTTTTCCTGGTTCCCAAAGCATGGAACTCTTCTTGATTCTCAGCAGAATACCCATTTCCTCATTCTGCTTTTCACCCAGCTCAGCACACAGCTGACAGTTATGTTTAGCTTTCCATTTTCTTAACTACAGTGTGTTCTCTCAGCAGCAGCTCCCATTCTTCTTGGGGGTTGGACTTGATGATCTCCAACCCCTAACGTTCTATGATTCTATGATTCTTGTAGCAGTTCCCTTCTTGTTTGTCACCCTCCTGCAAGCTTAAGGCGTTGCAGAGCTTTGAACTGAATCTACAAAAGGCAGACGTGGTTTTCCTCTCTGTTTCAGAGTCAAATCCTGTTTCCTTCTCCTCTTTTTTAAAGTTCTGGGTGTTTTTATGGAACTCTGCCAGTCTGACCTAGTGTGCATTTCCACAACCTTAGGGCTCACACGTGGGATTGAGGTACAGGAGCTTAAGAAATGCCTGCACATCAGCTAAGCCCTGGCAACTGCCCTGCGCTCAGGCTTAGCCCTCAGCAAATACGATGTAATGTGAGTTATCTTAAGCCTCTTTCACGATGGACTTATCTCTCCTCTCTACTTTCTGCGAGACTGCTGGGTGTCATTATTCCAGTTGCACTGATTTATCTGTTTGCGTTTTCTATCCCCCTATCCTGTAAGTAGTTAAATCACCTCCTGCTGTACATTTATCCTTTAAAATCTTTTTTTTTTTTTCACTTTAATTGGCTGTTGTTGCAGATACTTTACCTTACTTTTACGTGGAAGTCTGTGCTAAGTATTACAGGCTGGTGAGGTGGAAGATTTTCAGTAGAGAGGAAAGAAAGAACAAGAGGGGATGCAAAGGGGCCTGTACATAAGGCAGCAAATCCCTTTCTAAATGCATGCCTGCTCTCTAACATGCACCCAAGAGCATGAGAAAAGGCTGAGAGACCTGGGGCTGTTTAGTCTGGAGAAGAGAAGCCTCAGAGGGCATCTGATCCATGTCTATAAATATCTGAGGGGTGGGGGTGAAGTAGAAGGGGCCAGGCTCTTTTCTGTGGTGCCCACTAATAGGACAAGAAATAATGGATTCAAGCTGGAACACAGGAAGTTCCACCTCAACAGGAGGAGAAAATTCTTTGCTGTGAGGGGGACGGAGCCTGGACCAGGCTGCCCAGAGAGGTGGTGGAGTCTCCTTCTCTGGAGACTTTCCAACCCCCCCTGGATCTGTTCCTGTGTGGCCTGCCCTGGGTGATCCTGCTCTGGCAGGGGGGTTGGACTCGATGATCTCCAGAGGTCCCTTCCAACCCCTGCCATTCTAGGATTCTATGAGGCCACCTGATAGATGACAGGCTGGGGTGTGTGGCTACTGCTTGGGGGTAACCTTGGTGTATCCTTCTTTGGTTATAAGGACAACTCCGGGAGGCAGTGCTGGGGCTGCCGGCCACGCGGCAGGGCCGGTTGGATTGCAAACGCCAGAGCTGCAGACTCTGCGGTGAGCAGAGGTTAATGCAATGCACAAAGGGCCTGGAAACCAGCAAGTCTAATGATGACACTGAAGTGAAGAGGAGAGTGGGATGGCTGAGGGCTCAGATACCAGAGCAATGAGCAGAATGTCTGTAGTCCATCCAGGACTAAGAACAGTCTGCAAAAGAAAGCTGTGGTGTTGGGTCTGAAAGAAATGTAGCCTGACCTGAGTACCCAGTATTGCTGAGGCCTGAGGCTTGTATGTCACCGTTTAGAAAGGGCATGATAAAAGATAATACCCAACATTATGCTCCAAGATACAAGGAACTAAACAAATATATCGAAAAAGAAAGACTCACAGCTTGAGGGTTATGGGATTCATGTAGCTGGACAACAGGCTGCTGCTCGATTGACAGTAAACCATTGCTGTTTGTTATCCTGTCTTACCCAAGTAAGGCCAGTGATAAATCTGGTGTCAAGTTGAGCAAGGCCGGGAGTGAATTTGGTTCCTGGAAAAAAAACAGGATTTAAAATCAATTTAAGAGCGGTCAATTGTGGCTCAGCAGCTCTACCTGGGAGAGACTGGAGCAGGGGTGAGGGGCACCCTGGGGGAGCAGGGGAGGGGGCTTGTGGGAAGAATTCAATTGAGAGTGCTTTGTTCTCAGTGCGGGAAACACGACAGCTCTGGAACAAACGAACAGAACTGGTTTTGAACAAGCGTTTTCTTATCTGTGCTTTCAGCCTTTGGGGCCCTGGCTCGCTCTGCCAACACACAGAGGTGGAACTAAAGCAGTCCTGACATCCAGACCTCACTAGAATCCAAACTCAATCTTCTTTCCAAACAAGGAGCTAAATACGGATGAATGTGGATCAGATTTTTGCATCTCAGGGTCTTCCCTAAGTTAATAACTCCAGGCGTGTTATTCGCTCGTGGTTTGTGTAACAGAACGCAGCAATTTTTTTGTTGCCTACTGTGAAATGAAGA
Organism: Baryphthengus martii; assembly: GCA_013396935.1. Taxonomy (NCBI): domain Eukaryota; kingdom Metazoa; phylum Chordata; class Aves; order Coraciiformes; family Momotidae; genus Baryphthengus; species Baryphthengus martii. Next base: position 29,254 of record VWZK01020501.1, on the reverse strand, counting down.
ACAAGACCACCTGTCAAGGGCTGGTGGAGCTGGGTGTGGCAAAATGGTCCTGCCAGGTCACCAGGAGGCTGTCACGTGTTCAGAAGAGGTTAGTGCGATCGTGGGACACCTCCGAAATCTGCCCTGAACGCCTGCACTCAGGTGATTACTTTCTGCAAGAGCTTTTGTCTCTTCGACAGATTGTTCATTGCAGCGTTGGGTCTGTGAGGAGAAGACAGTTGGCCTGCTTCACTATTTCATTACTTTAATGAAATTGTATAAACATGTGATAATCAAGGGAGTTGCACAGATTAAATGGAAACAACCAAGCATTGCCTTAGACCCATGAGCAGATCTTTATTTTCTCAGACAGCTGCCAAAATTGTGGCTGTTTCCATCATATGCTCCTACACAGAGAAATAAACTCTGTGCTAAACATGCTACGTTTCCATTAAGGTATTGGAATATGGGAAAAGAAAAAGGAGTTGGTTTGATGTAAATGGGATTGTCTTTTCTTGTGGCCAAGAAAGCCGATGGTCTCCTCAGGGGATTTAAGAAAACTATATCCAGCAAGTCTAGGGAGGTTCCTCTCCCTCCCTGCTCTGCCCTAGTGAGACCTCACCGGGAGTACTGTGCCCAGTTCTGGGCTCCCCGGTTCAAGAGGGACAGGGAACTACTGGAGAGAGTCCAGTGGAGGCTACGAGGGTGATTATTAAGGGACTGGAACATCTCTCCTGTGAGGAAAGGCTGAGAGACCTGGAGCTGTTTAGCCTGGAGAAGAGAAGCCTGAGAAGAGGGGATCTTATTCATGTCTGTAAATCTCTGAGGAGTGGGGGTCAAGAGGAAGGGGCCAGGCTCTTTTCTGTGGTGCCTTGGAACAGGATAAGGGGCAATGGGCACAAACTAGAACCCAGGAAGTTCCACCTCAACAGGAGGAGAAAATTCTTTGCTGTGAGGGTGACAGAGCCTGGACCAGGCTGCCCAGAGAGGTTGTGGAGTCTCCTTCTCTGGAGACTTTCCAACCCCCCCTGGATCTGTTGCTGTGTGTCCTGCCCTGGGTGATCCTGCTCTGGCAGGGGGGTTGGACTTGATGATCTCCAGAAATCACTTCCAACTGCCACCATTCTACGATTCTCTGATTCTGTAGCAAAGTATACCCACGCCCCCCCAAATACAGGAGGATGCTGGGAAAGAAAGCTAATCCTCATTTCCTTGCTTCAGTCTCTCAGCAGGCCTTAAGCTGCCAAAGGGATTAATAACCTTGTCACATCGCAGAGGTCGGAAGTCACAAACTGACAGTGCTCCTCTAGCTGTTACTGTAGGAGCGAGAATCAAGGCAAAGAGACGACTGAGACCATTTTGATAGTGTTGTTCATAGCTGTTTATTCATGAAACCAGCAGAAATTTCAACACACCAGCTCATTGCTCAACCCGCTGGCCAAATGTCATCTGTTTGAGGTAACCAGGCTGGGCTTAGCTGAAGTGCAAACTCCTTGTGGTATGTGCTGCAGATCCCATCCGTGGTGATTTCAGGAGGCATTTTACAGCTCCCAGCTACGCTGCCCTTAACTCTTCAGCTCAAATTGCAGCAGCAGCAGCAGCAGCACAGAGATCCTCGAGGTTTGTTCCCCCAGGGTCCAGGGTTCATACCTCGATGTGTCAGTCAAGGCAGGAGCCTGCAGATGAGCTTCCAGAGTGAAAAAAAAATAAAAAAATAAATTGCATGTGAGACCTTGAGATGACTGAGAAGACAGCCTAGGAAACAGGATGAGACAACACCCCACCCTAGGCAGCCAGCATCAGCAGCTTTCGATGTCAAAGCTGTCCCCAGAGTGGCCCGGGGCATTAACTTTGAACGGTACCTTCACCAAGGAAAGCTCTACGCTAATCAAAGCCTTGCAGTTGTGGTCCATTTGGAGGCATAATTATTACAGGGTGCATAACCCAGGCAGTTTAGTCCAGCAACAACTACGTGAGAGAGGAGAGATGATGATATACTGCTAGCTGAGGCGCTTTGCATCGCTGTTCCCTGCTGCTGCCCAGTTTGCCTCTAGTTTTTGTACTCTTTAAGCTGTATCAGCTTAAAACCAAATTAAACTACCATGTTAACCATCATCCTGCTAAACTAAGGCTGACCCAGTCCCTTCAATTTAGAATTTAATCACAGAATCATAGAATAGCAGGTTGGAAGGGACCTCAAGAATCATCAAGTCCAACCTTTCAAAGTGAAAAAAAAAAATAATTTCAATGAGCTGGCCCAGCATCCTGTCAAGCTGAGTCTTAAAACTGTCCAGCATAGTGGAAGAATTTAATCCCAACCTGTGTTCATTTGCATCAAGGCCTCTCTCATGATCCAGTATAATCCTCATGGAGTTTTATGCACCCAGGAGTGGTGGAGCCTTACACCTCCCACACCCTTTAGGGCTTCATCCTGCCAACTCCACAACAAATTTCAACTGCACCCTGTTCCTTTAAGCAACAGGCAGCGGGAGAAGACAGGTCTGGCATTTCTCCCGGGTCTTGAACCAACCCAGAAGCTGCCTGTGTGGTTTTATGAACATGCTCCAACAGTGAGTAACGTTTGTATCACTGCATGCACCATAAAGCATCAGGCAGTTCAGTTTGGTCACGGTGTCCTCAGGACACGAACTGAACGTGTCGTAACAGTGCGGCTGTGACACCGGCGGTGGCCACATCCCGACTCCACTCTGCTCTGAGAGCCATGGAGTCAGTGGAGCGGGAGCTTGCTTTCAGGTTTGGCTTCCAAGAAGCTGCCAAAAGTTGGATTTAAGCACGAAATCTGTCTTGAGAGAGAAAGTTATTTTACAGAGCAGCAGTTTGGATGTAAAATTTCCTTTGGGTCTGCTGCTGAGAGGCACTTGGTCCTTGCTGCTCAACAGGCAACCTGTTGGTATCAGCAGTTTGGAGAATGGTCTTTGCTGAAACACAAGCCAAGGTTCCCAAGCCAAGGTTCCCTGTGGTGGATCACTGGCTCAGTACAGGGTACAATCCAGCTGCAGGAGGCTCTTTATTCCAGAGAACGAGGGGAGAGTCATTGTGTGTACGTCTGTGTGTGTTTTTCCATCTTTGGAACTGATTGCATCAGGTGATGTATGTGGTTGGTCACACCACAATGAATTACCAACACAAACATTTCGTGGTGATAAGGTTCATGGATCACTGGAGACATACTGGATTCTCTTTGTTTAAGTACCCAGCAAGAAGTTGCTCTTTGGCATTTTTGTTTTTCACTGAATAAATGATGTGAAACTAGAGATTGGTCCCCTACCTTGTGAGGGATTGTTTAAAAAACTGGGGTAAACAGGAGAGGATTAATGATTACGTAAGCGCTGCATTTCACAGCGGGCAAGATCCTGAACACCCTCACTCTTACTAGGTGGCAGATCACAGCCTACAGAAATTCTGGATGAAACTACTTCTCCTAAAGTCTAGGAACATGGGAGAGACACACCACAGGCTGAGGAGCTGGCCGCTTCTGATGGTAGGTTCTGTAGCTGTACTTCAACCCAGATTTCCATGCAAAGATCGTGTTTTTCCTTCTGCATAGCTGGCTTTTATGAGCAGTAAATAATGTGGGACCAGAGAAGGCCAGAAAATTTCAGAGCCCTCCAATGATACTGTGGAACAGAGAACCAAATTGGTCTGAAAATACTATTTAAAGACAGCTTTGCTTTAAAGACCTTGCTAATTGTGATCCCAACCATTAAAATCAGCTCAAAGGGACATAAAAGTCCGTTAGTTTTGCAGAAGAATCAACAATGCTAAAGTTTTGTGTGGTGACTTCTATCGGGCAATGCAGAAAATGGTTTTGAAATGGCCAGTCAGAGTGGATAAAGGAATTGCAAAGTCATATTCAGTGGACTGCTCACTGTGTAGATGTAGTATATGAAGTTCCTCTTCTCCCTTCTTTTAGCACTTTCCAGTCGACCGTTCCCTTTTGTGACGCAAGACCTTCACTCTTGAGCGACAGCTGGTGGTAAGGTTGGCGTGGGATTTGGAAACAAACCAAATGTCTCCCCTACCACAGAATCACAGAATGGCTGGAGGTCATCTGGGCCAACTTCCCTGCTCAAGCAGGTTCACTTACAGCCAGTTGCTTCCCAAATTCCTTTGGAGTGTCTCCAAGGAGGGAGACTCTACAACCTCCCTGGGTAACCTGTGCCAGTTCTCAGTCACCGTCACAGCGATGGCTGCACTAGATGATCTTTAAAGGTCTCTTCCAACTCAAACCATTCTATGATTCTATGGAAATGTTCACAGTTGGGTTTGACAGGACTTTGAGCCACCTGATCTAGTGAAAGTTGTCCTTGCCTACGCTGGGGTTTGCGCTAGGTGACCTTTATAGGTCCTTTCCAATCCAAACCGTTCTATGACTCTATGAAAAGTATTTCCTGATGTTCAGATGGAGCCTCTGGTATTTCAGTTTACTCCCGTTATCCTGGAACTGACCACCACTGAAAAGAGCTCCATCTTCCTACTCTGGCAGGGGAGCTGGGCTCAATGATCTCCAGAGGTCCCTTCCAATCCCTAGGATTCTATGATTCCATGTACCCTTCATTTGGATCTTTGTACACGGTGATGAGAAACCGCCCTGAGCCTCCCCTTGTCCAAGCTCAACAGTCCCAGCTCTCTCAGCCTTTCCTCACATGTGAGATGCCCGAGCCTGGGATACTCTTGAACTCTTGGTGCAAGGACGCACCGCAGCCTCATATCCAAATTGTTGTCCAGGACCCACTATGCATAATTCTGTTTCCACTGCCATCACCAGTAACGTGTCTTTGTTCAGAAAAATGGCAACTAAATTTTTACGTGGATTTTTAAGAGACTTAGCTACTTGAAACCCAGCTGCCTAAAGAAGTAGAGATGCGAGTACAAACATTTCTCCTGAGTTTTCTGAATGGTGATAGGTCCGAGCTGCGCAGTCCAGGTGGTTCTTGTCTTCACAATAACCAATGGTGGGGGTTCAAATAGTAAGTTACCCACCCACTGAGGGCTGTTTTCTTTCCAGCAGAGCATGGCAGTGAAAGCTGGTTTCAAATGGTTTACCCCTTCATTAATCCGCCCTAAAATAAAAGTGAAAAATCCTATGATTTCTCGATCCTTAATATTTTCTTTCCATGGGTTATCACGGCGGTATTTTGAACTGCACCATCATTTCTAAGCGTTGCTGTGCACGCTACTGCTGCCTGCAGGGCCTGAAAAATCACATGCGTTGTCTTTTACCACAGGGTGGCGATCTCTTAAAAATTATGAAAGCTAAAAGTCTCCTGCTCGATCTCTTCATTTCGGGAAAGTCAAGGAAAACTCAGAGATTAGACTTTCATACTTCTGCATAACAGTGGTAAAGTCAATCTAAAAACGCCCTCATTTTATAACGTCACCTGTGCCAGAGGATTCCGGTCGGGCCGAGTTCATTACGACTTCCCAGGAGAAGCCAAGAACTTTCTACATGGCCAGGTGTAACTCAAGGCTTTGGAGAACTGGTTTAGGTGTAAATCCTCTCGGACAGACATAAATTTTGAAGTGAGTTGTAGTTGCTTTTCCAGTCACTGGCCGGGATTTTGTTGCTCTGAGCACATTCACACGTAAGCAAAACTTCTCTGCTTGCATCCTGAAGGGATTTTGTCGTGTCAGCAAGTCCTGTTTAGTATAACAATTATTATTGACTAATAATCCTAATTATTTACTATGTCTGTTCGATATAAGAATGGATAAAGGTGACACTTTGATGAAATCAAGCCCTCTGGGAGTACAATGCCACATTGACTAATCTGTCTTTGAATTTGTCTTTCCTTTTAGAGAATTTTGCAAGTTTTATAATACTGAGAGTGAACTGTGACCATTCTCTCACGAAACAGCGCTGCTTCCTAAAGCCAAAGCCCTTCTGATTTTTTTACCACACTTTTAGTACATGCAATGCTGCTCTGCTTGTTGTTTACCATCCTTGTTTACATTCCACAGAGTGCAGTAGCTGCTTAAAATACATTTCTTCTCATTCTTTGATTAGGAAGCCATCGGGAAGGTGTTACCTTCACTGATGGCAAAGCGAGTGCGGTTCTGCAGATACATTCACTCCTTTATCGTGCCCTCAGATGTGGAAGAGGCAATGTGAGCAGCCAGCCAGCCAGAAATAGAGAAACTTTTCTGAGAAACTTAATTAGTGTTTTCAATCTGCTGAGTCTATTTGTTCTCCACAGATGAAATCTGTATGGGTTTATCAAGTAGCCTTAAAATGCTGTAGAGAAGCAGCGCTGAATACTCTTAAGTTCTCTTACCTAGTTGAACTGGTAAGTTTTTCAAATGAAAGTTAGATATAGGTTAGGTACCAAACTAGAGCCAGTCTTACATCCCTAGACAAGAAATCTCCCAGGTTTCGGAAGGTTTACAAAAGTGATACTTCACAGATAGGTGCGTCACTGTGCTGCATCTGTTTGAAAAGGTTCTTCCTGGAACCCAGGAAGTTCCACCTGAACATGAGGAAAAACTTCTTTGCTGTGAGGGTGACAGAACCTGGCCCAGGCTGCCCAGAGAGGCTGTGGAGTCTCCTTCTCTGGAGACTTTCCAGCCCCCCCCTGGACCTGTTGCTGTGTGGCCTGCCCTGGGTGATCCTGCTCTGGCAGGGGGGTTGGACTCGATGATCTCTAGAGGTCCCTTTCATTCTATAATTCTATGATTCTATGGTTCTGTGATTCTATGATTTTATGGTTCTGTGGTTCTATGATTCTATGATTTTCTGGTTCTATGGTTCTATGATTTTATGGGTCTATAATTCTATGGTTCTATGATCCTATGGTGCTATGGTTGTGTGATTCTATGATTCTATGGTTCTATGTAATTTAAAGGTAATTCTGATGAACAGTGAAATCTGATTGAAGAAGTCTTTTGTGTACAGCTTACTTCTGTTAAACTTTTTCACAACTGCTTAAAAGCTCCAGCAATAAGTAGCTCCACATTTGGCCTGGAAGGCACTGCGGGCCTGCAGCGAAAACTTTACATCCAGTAGAAGGTGACCACTAGCTTTTCCCAACCCAATCAGGAGCCACAAGACAAGCCCTTTTCCTTTGGACAACAATTAAAGACAGAGATATGGTTTTCAGTGAATAAGATAAGTAAGTTGAGCCTGGACTCTGCCAACTGCAAACAAAAGCCCATGAGCAAAGGTTGGCACCACACCCAGCTACCCTTAGCTCTTTTATTTTCATTTAGTCAGCTTAGTTAGAGCTGAACAACCTGTGATACGGCTTCTTGCAGTCACAGGACGTGCTGGAGAGGTCCACGGGACCAAACGGACAAGGGTCTCCAAATCTCTGCAATCTTTCATCTGTTGCTTATCCTACTGAAATAAGAAAAGGAGGGCTGTCATTTCTGGAGTGCAGAAGACAGTGTTCAAAGTATGAAATGATAAAAAAAGCAGTGTCGTAAAGGGAAGAGAAACTCCTTAGCTTAGCTACGAGGTGGGAGGAGTGTGACTCCTCTGGCAGAGAACTGTTCTCAAGCGTTTGCCCCTACGTACCACGTTATTAGGATGGCATCCCTCCTGCCCTGCATCTCACAGGTTTCTTTCTTCCTTGCTGGCTTTAGGATTTCATCAGGAAACTTAACCCTCTGGATGCCGCGGAAATGCACGCTCACCCTTCGGAGCAATCCCTTGGCTTGCAGCCGAGACATTCTTGCCTTCGCAGAGCGAAATGGAAAGGAATTATGATCACAATAAAGCATTCCGCTTACTAATTGCTATTTAATTGCTGCTCAGCATTTCCAATGCATTAACCAGCAACGACAGTGTTACGTAAACACTTGAAAGCACCCGACGGCTTTTTAGGACTCGGGGAAAAGCGTAGCGTGTCTGGGTGCTTGTGTGTGCGTGTCCCTGTGCACCTTTGGAGGCACCGAGCATGGAAAGGCTTCTTCTCTTCCCCACTCTGCACAACACAAAGCCACGAAGCAGATAGATGTCTTCACCAAAGGAACAGCCATCGAGTCTGGCTGATTCTTTCCTCCAGAGGACGTGTATACTTTCCAATACCAGCTGTGCAAGAGCTCTCTGACAACAGGCCTTCAAAACTGTATCCACTTTTGGGCTCCCCAGTTTGAGAGGGACAGGGAAATACTGGAGAGAGTCCAGCGGAGGCTACGAGGGTGATAAAGGGACCGGAACATCTCTCCTGTGAGGAAAGGCTGAGAGACCTGGGGCTGATTAGTCTGGAGAAGAGAAGCCTCAGAGGGGATCTGATTCATGTCTATAAATCTCTGAGGGGTGGAGTTCAAGAGGAAGGGACGAGGCTCTTTTCTGTGGTGTCCTGGGACAGGATGAGGGGTAATGGGCACAAACTGGAACCCAGGAAGTTCCACCTCAACAGGAGGAAAAAATTCTTTGCTGTGAGGGTGACAGAGCCTGGCCCAGGCTGCCCAGAGAGGTGGTGGAGTCTCCTTCTCTGGAGACTTTCCAGCCCCCCTGGATCTGTTGCTGTGTGTCCTGCCCTGGGTGATCCTGCTCTGGCAGGGAGGTTGGACTCGAGGATCTCCAGAGGTCCCTCCCAACCCCTGCCATTCTAGGATTTTATGATTTTTCAAGTGAAACTCCTGGGTTTTTGCTTCCTCTGCCATCCAGAAATACCCCTCTCAAAATGTTCTTTTTTATTAGCAATGCAGTCTGAAAATGCAGGGTGAAAAAAAGGAAATGAAAACTAAGGCAGAAAAGAATCATTTCTTCTTCTGCAAATGGGGAGAAGAATGAAAACAGAGAATAAAATAAAACCTAAAGAGGTTAAATATTTCTAGGAATAGCTGTCAACAAAAAGCAGTTCCCTTCAGCTCTTTAAGACTGTTCACGCACAGAGAGAGCTGGGGGAGGTGATGGGCCTAGGAACAAAGGGCACCCTGTAGATCCATTCAGAGCCTAGATACAGTCAGTCTGATCACTGGCTCTAGTACTTGTGGCTCTAGTGAGCTGAGATGAGGCTCCTGGGCTGCATTTCCGATGTTTTCGGAGCAGGACAAACCCTGAAAGCGTTCCCAGCTTTGTGCGCACATCAGGCCCTGCGTTTCCCCCAGTCTGTATCTCATTTTGTGGCAGAAGGGCTGAGCCACCAGAACGTAGGCACCGCAAAGATCTTTAGAAGGCCACTCATAAGGTCAGCAGATGTCTCAGAGAGGTGTAGGTGACATTTTGGTTAAGCTAACGCTAAGGATTACGTAGATTCAAATCCATTTTCTGCCTCAAGCTTCCCGTCTTGATTTCGGTCAAATTACTTCATCTGCAAAATAAGGCAGAAAATATTTTCTTTTTGAATCTCTTTGGGGGCAGAGACTTTCTGAGATGTAGCTGTGTAGTCTTAACTACAAAGAACTGTGGATCTTACAGAGAGTCTCTTGACATTCTTGTAACATATAAGGAAATAATAATGTAGTAGTTGTGGGAAATTTTCTTAGCAACCCATAGATTATCTGGCTTGAGGGATTGTTTTGGTTATTGAATTTGACTTCATATATACCACGAGCTAGGAGGTTTTCATGAACAATTTCTTCAACTAGAACCTCTTTTTCTAGAAATAATTCTATTATCAGTTTAAAATTACAACGATTTTATTAAAAATGACATCTTATTTAGAAGCTGGGTTTGCTGCCATCCTGTCCCAGATCTTGTCATATCTTTGCTGGATCAAGGAGCCTGAGATCAAAGTTTTTGTCATGCTGTGGCTCCTTTGTTAAGCTAAATAGATTGAATTCCTCTTGTCTTACGCTGTGAGATGCATTTTCCAGCTCTTTAATCAGTCTTGTATGATCTTGTATGATCAGTCTCCTCTCTAATCATTCCCAGAGAAATGAACTAGATGGTCCTTTAGAAGTGGCTACACCAGTGGAAGGATGGAGGCAATATGCCTCCTCCGCTCATTCTCACCAGTCTCCTGCTCACACATCAAGCTTTACAGCAGATATTTCCAGAGAGAGCTTCCCCTTCCTGGTCTGGTTGTCCTACGGTCCCTGTAAGAATTAATTTTTGTTTGTACACATTGTTTGATGGGACCAGAAGAACCAAATTTGCCTTTATCCATGACACACCTTCTTTGGTTTTTACCGACTACCTCCAGTCTCTTTGCCAGCTCAAGCTTTCAGTAATCATATAGACAAGGAATTATTTTTTCTTCCCTGTCACTGATGAGAAATTTGAAAGGACGTGAAAAGCAGAGCCAATTCCTGTGAGATTTTACTGGCAGCACAACCATGCTAATTTCCCACTGACAGTGACGTTTTGGACCTGTCAAGTTGGAACTATGAAAACCGTATATGATATTATTTTGTATTCTTTTGACTCAATAAAAACACTACTGTCTTTCCACGAATATTTCTATGCATATGGGTTCCTGTACATTATAGGCCATACTTTATATTCAAGATATTTAAAGATAATTAATTTTTTTTTTCTTGCAATTTCTTCATTCAGTGTTTCAAACTGATAACCAAACACTTCTGAAAAAGAGAGGCTGCTCTCTCTGGAGTTCCATCTTGCTCTTGGGCCAATTCCTCTCCCTCATTTCTTGAAGTCTTATTTGAAGACGCTGATATTTTGATACTTGGACAGGACACAGGTTTATCCATACAATTTTGAACCTGTTCTTCCTTTTCCCCCAAGAAAGTGAGAAGTCTGTGAAACCTGTTTGCAAGCGAGGGCCTCTCCGGATCAGGAGATCCAGCCACATTAGGAGAACAGATGAACCTCCTGCTGAACCGAATGGGTGGCCAGCAAATGCCAGTTCTTCCTCTCAAACTTCTCGGCCAAAGCCTTTCGCTGCTATTTAATCATTGCATTTTTTATTGCTGAGCACTAATCTGAGCTGGCAGATTTACTGCTCCAAGGCTGTGCTTGCTGCAGACAGGTAGGAATGGGGATATTTGCCGTCTCCTCAGATTTGTGCCACTCCAGGGTGGGCACCGCGTTGCCTGTTGTGGAAGGGAAATATCCAGGGATTGCGGTGAGAGGCTGAGCCGAGGCATTCCCTCCTGTTGATTCATGCTTGGTTTAGGGTTCTCTACCTGCAGACCTAACTATCTGAAGAGCATTTTTCCTTGGCTAGGAAATGCTTGGCTTCAGCTCAGGCTGGAAGAGGTCAACGCTTGTGGGCCTACTGGGAGAATAAAGCGCTGGGAGAATAAAGTGCACGCGCCGGAGTGAAATGTGGAATCCTCCCACGCTGCTTCGCTCCAGACCCTGGAAGCACCTGTGCTTGATGGTTCTTATGGAACTTTTATCTTCTGCTTTTTTATCAGAGCTAGTCATTCTTTTTAAGATGTCCTTTGCAGGAGTCGTTTCTGGCTGCAGCTTCCCCAAGGCCAGTTGGCTGCGCTCCTCAGAGTTACGCTGGAAAGAGCCGAGTTTTGGCGTCTCCAATCCCTTACAAATCTCACTGCTGAGAAAGATCCTACATCATTCCCAGTAAGAGGCTTTTCTTTATATCACCCAACCTTCCCCTAGTAAACACCAGGTATTGTGAAGGTGGTTACAGTCTTTGCTGATATCAAAATTATCCGAAGTCCATAGAGGGATTGCAGTAATTCACCGTGTTTCCCAGGGCCAAACAAATGTTTTCAGCAGAATCAGCTGAGTATAATTTTTTTTTTTTTCCTTGGTGGCACTGCTCCTCCTGTGTCCATAAAACAGCCAACAGAGACAGCCAGCTATTATTTCTCCCTTTACAACCAACTGCTTGAAAGGCTGGAAGGAATCCAAAGAGATCCCTGGCTCCAGCCTCCTGCCCCAAGGCAGTGGCAGCTCTGTTTCAGAGAGGCCCTTATCTTAATGCTGTGTGTGGTAAAGGCTAAGCCTTCCAAGCTTTGCTTTTTCAAACATCAAATCTAAGCTCCTTTATTTATTTATTTATTTTTTTTGTGTAGTTGAGACCTATTACTGCTTGCATTAGCTACCGAGGACATCAGAAGCAGATTATTCTTTCTTGCAGCAATTTTATAGGTGTTTAGAGACCATTATGTTCCCTGCTCTTTCTTTTCCTTTCTAGATTAAAACCCTCTAATTTCTTTGATCTGTCCTCATCCATCATGCTTTCCAGGCTTCTGCTCACGCATATTAAGTACCTCCCATAGACTCTCTTTACTTTTTTAATGCCTGAAGGATTCAAACCTGGATTCATGCTCCTGTTGCAATCTCATCAATGCAGCCCAGGCTTGAAATATTGCTTCCCAGACCAGGCTGCTCTTGATTCAACACCTTTTCTGCAGAAGTTTAATAGCGTTGGTGGTGGGTAAAAAATGGGACACGGTGTGTAAGGGACTCCTGGTATCAACATGACATTCCCGGCCACAGGAACACAACTTCAGGAAGAAAAGGACTCAAAGACATGAATCCATGAGACACAATCATTATTTTTGTTGTTTTGTTGTTGCTGTTTTGCTTTCAAAGAGACTTGCTGCTGTTTCTGCAATAAGCTGGAGAACAGTACATCAAAAGCAGTGTCAGTAAAGTTATAGGGATCTCACACTCATTAAGGATATAGGCTCTTTGGTAAATTACTGTCATTCTTCTGAGTTACTTCTGTGCTGCAGTTCAGCCAGACTGCAGCAATTCTCACTGCCCTACTTCTTCTGTTACAACAGCCTGTCATTTGTACACGGCCCTTGCGCTACTTTCCTGGAAAGTTCTTCCCAACAGCCATATTCCCATGGTTCTGAAGGGTGATTCCCCTCCGAACGAACGACTGTCCTCCTCCCTGTCTTCCTTCAGTTCCTTAAAAGCTGCAGGCTGCTTCGTCTGAGGTGTTAGGAACCTCGAAAGGAAAATTCAAGAATGGCTAGGGGAATTTCACACTCCTCTTCCCACTGGAAGGCAGCAGAAGTTGCATGCCTAAAACCCATGAAAATTTTTTCAAAATTAAATAGGAATTCTGTAAAGCTCAATTGTGAAGCACCCCTTGGCCTCTGGATTATGTGGAAGGTTTTAAACTAAGCGGTCAGTTGTTATTTAGAAAACATTTTGAGTCCCAAAGGGTGCTCTTCGTAACTCCCTGAAAATCCTGTGACTCATTTCTGAAAGTTTTGCCTCCTCTCGTGAGTAATTCCATGTTTCATTTTACATGGAATTACTCAGAGAGCACAAAGCAGTCACACCATGAAAGGGAAAGGATTTTAAAGAGGCATAGGTTCCTACTTTGTTCTGTCTCACTCTGAGAGAGAATTTTTGTTGCTTTTCTTCGTTTAAAAGAGAAGATGTTGAAACATACCTCAGTTCTTTGTGGAAAACCAGATGGAAGCAGATACACCAACATGAGTTGATCACTAGCCCATGCAAGAGGCAGTGATTCATGAGCTGAGCACTCAACTTGAAAAGTACTTTAAAGAGACTGAGTTTTTAAGGAGGAGCTCAGCTTTGCCTGAAAACCAGAACTGCCAAAAGAGGCAGAATTTAGCATTTTCCGCGGCCCCGCCAGCTCTGTGCCTGGCAAAGTTAAATACCAGGATTGTTTTCACCAGCCTTTTAATTTCCCTTGGCAATATCCTACCCATTGACTGGGAAGACACATTTCCCACCCACTTTGCAAAACTCAGCAGATGGCAAGTGAAGTTATATGGCCGATGAGGACGAGCCTTAGCTCCGCGCTCTCCTTAGCCATTCCAGAGGGGCACAGGCGGCTTCCTCTGAAAGTCTGGTCACGGGGTTATTTTATTTGGTTTTTGTGGTTGGTTTTGTTTTGTTTTATTTTGTTTAAAGTGGAGTGATTCACCGTCTCCAACCCCAAAGCCTGTTTGCTAAAACATCTCTGGTTACTGATCCTGTAGGTGAACCAAAACATCTCCTCTCAGGAGTAACGAGCGGCAGCGGACACCGGCTTTGCTCCACCTGAACTCCCAGCTTCCCCGGAACGCTGCACTCTCTCTCTCTCTCCTTTCAAAAAGGGAATGTAAGTTGATCAGTGAATAATGGCTTTGCTATTGTAAGCATGTGAACTTACCCTACAGGGAATATTCCAGAGAAAGGAGTGATTTCTAAGCTAGCACTTGGGATTTCAGAAGGTGGCAGTGCCGCCAGTCACGAGCTGATTGAAAATTCATTTGCAGAAGTGGAGTTTGCCAACAGGAGCAGGACAGAAAAGAGTGAAGTTCAGTTAAACTCAACCACAGCTAAAAAAAGGTGTATTTTCTGAGAAAATAGAGTATTCTACTGGACTGTCAGATAGCTTTTTGGTAAATATCCAGTCTTTTCTTAATGCAAAGTGCAACATATTTTAATAATGTGAAAATATAACCCATTGGAGACATGGGAGTAAGAGAAAGCTGTCTTCACAAAATTCACTGGTTTTTTTGGTGCCTTTTGCCAGGAGAAATTTCTTAAACCATGTGCATTTTCTGCAATGAAGTCTTCTCATTCTCAAAAAGAGGTTACTCCAGGGTCTGTTTACTCCGTAGCCCTTGGCTAATCCATGTCTGTAAAGCATTTTGAGTTCCTCAGCTAATGAATGAACTGGAAAACATGGTTGATCTCTATTAAAGATAAATCACTGGCTCTGTCTATAATCATGGGGAAAAGAAAATCCTTTTCTCAGCCCTCTCTAACATACCGATTCAGAATATGAATTCATTCAGGTTTGCAACAGTTTAGTTAGGAATATTTAATTCTTTGAAGCCACATTTTATTTTTCAGAGATTCATCTACAACTGTGAACTTGAATGTACCTCAGAGCCACAGTTGAGGCACATCCTAATTTTTAAGACTGCGCGTACGCATTCATTGCCGAACCAGACCGATTGGCAGCAAGACCTTGATCTCAAAGCAACCGCTTGACTTGAACAGAGAACTAACCTCTCCAACTCTCGTCAGTTCTGGCGCCAAGATTCTGCCATGACCTGTGTTATGAAAATAATATAATCTCCAGCAATATAACAGTAGTGAGTTAGTACCCACGGGCTGATAGAGGGCAGATAACGCACACACCGTGCCGTTTTGTAATCGCTCCCTGTAATATATTTGCAAGAGAATGATAGATTGCTTGTAGACTTTTTTATGAGACTCTCATAAGATAGCCTGTATCTTCCACTATCTGATGGATAAACTTAATTTCAGTGTATTTGCCTGGCAAACAAACACATTTATGGTGCCCCAGCACAGTCACACTGGATCTGAGCAAAGGTTTGTCCAGGCCGGGAGCTGGTCTCTGTCTCAGGCAGTAGCAGATGTTTAGGAAGGGAGCGTAAGAATAAAGAACTGCTTCCTGCAGTATATCCTCACAGGCCCTAACAGTCTAGCTGGGAGCTACCTGAGAGATTTCAGCCATATCTTTGTATTTAATGGGTTTGGATGGATTTTTTTTTTTCATCCACAAATTTATTTTTTTCCACCTGCTTGTGCTTTTTGTTTCCACAGCACTGCATGGCGAGGAGTTCCACAGCTCCATCCATTGGCCGTGAAGAGTACTTCCCAATTGCTTTACACCAGTTTTCCCAAGCTTTTGCGTTGAGGTTGAAATTACTGGTGTCCTGCTCAGCTTTCTTTGCTGTTCAGGATTTTATGTAGCTGTGTTATGTCTTTGCTGCACTTCTTCCAAGCAAATCTGTGACATTTCATCTTAAACTTTCTGAACCTATGATCATCTTTCCACCTTTCTCTGTACCTTTTCTAGCCCTACCATATTTTGCCTGAAATAAGGACGAGAACTGCCTTCAGCAGTCAAACTGTGGTCACATCACGAGCTTACAGCTTTCAATTCTGCTCTCTGTTCCTTTACTGATAAATTTTAACATTTTATTTACCTTCATTTACCTACCATGGAGTACTGAGCTGGCATTCTTGCTGAAAGAGCCAGCACAACAGTTTCAGGCTCTCTTGTCTGAATAGTAGTAACTCCTGGAGATTTTACCATTGTAAGGATTGCTTTCCCTGGATCCATTACTGTACTGCCTTTGACTTCCAACTGCCTTTCTATTTGCCAAGTCTTGAGATAATAGTTTAAACTCTGACTCTCCTGAATAATCCATAGTCTTGTCAACTCACCCTCCACTCCTTCCACTGCTTTTTCACCGATAGCCACTTCCTGCAGTCAGAAAATGGACTGTTTATTATCCTTTGGATTTTTTTTTTCTTTAAACTATTATTGATCCATGACAAGACTATTTTTTAGTCCAATTTAATAATTGATTTCCCAAGTAACAAGCGAATCATTCTATTTAGATGTCTGCTGTGGAACACATAACTTTTTAATCCCACGCCTTTTATACATTTACAGCCTCAGTCTTCACACTTGGAATTAAAAGGAGATGTCTTTCTTTAAACACAACAGCTCTGGATCCTGCAGTCAAATAGGTATCCTTTTAAAATCCACACGGTGGTTGCTGCACACTCAATTTAAAGCATTGGTTTGGCTGGATAGTCCTATGGTCTGGTCTGAAAAAGACAATAAAGCTCTAAGCATATATACTAGTAATTATTTCTTTCCCAGAAGGAGCAGGAAGTCTAGATAAAACTTGGAGAACAAAAGCAGAAAACCCTCAGAGTTGTTCTACTGTGGCTGAGACCAGCAGGAACTGTTGGTATCCTCCACTGACTATCAGATATCAACAGTACAATAAAAAAGATTTCTGTCCTTAGCAGCTTTTCTCAATTGGGAAAATAAATATCCCTTCACCTACCAGCCACGGATCAGGATTAACTTTTAATACCTTACTACTTAAAAGGCCAATATAGAATTTGTTAATAGGAATTGAGTCACGCTCCTAATGCAAATAATTACAAAACACAGAATGAGAGTCAGCCCTGCCCCTAGTTTGTCATTGGGCCATTTTCTCTGACCATGCCAAGTCAGACTACTTGCCCATCAAAGAGCATACAACCTGCATAAAGAATTAACATCCAAACCTGTTTTATTGTGGATGTCATTTCTGAAGACAGACCGTCCCGCCTTGTTCCTTGCTGGCAGGTTACCCTGCTGCACCTGTAACCAACACAGAGCACATTATATCCCACTCCTCAACCTTTCAGCCCTGGCACAATTTACAGTTCAATCCCCCCCCCAAAAATGCACAAAGAATGAACTGTATTCCTCGTGCTCTGGATGGAAGAGAGAAGGACTTTTCCCTGCAGATTTCTAGCTGCCCCTTCCAGGTGCCTTCTTGGACATTTTGAGAAGCAGGCCTTGCTTTCTGTGGAGCTGGCAATGTGGGTGAATACAGGGTGGGAGACAGCCAGGGATCACCTTTTCTAAGCCAGCACAAAGCAGAGCTACTTACCATGGGAAAGAGTCAGCTCCTCTCACGTATGAATACGAGAAATTAAAAAGCCTTATGTGGGAAATTCAGGATTTGGAGAGCATGAGAGTGAAGAACCTTTCACCTAGGCCTGAGCAGCTACCTGCAGCTGAACAATCACACGATGCGAATTAAATTACTAGGGAAGATGACAGAGCAGAGATTAAAAGCTATTTTGGTGCCTACTGAGATTGCTCTGGGCTCAAGACAAAACAAAAGTGATAGAGTGGAGAGAGGCCCGTGTGCTGTTTCGTAAAGCTCTTCATTCTCCACTTTTGGCAGAGTGAACCGTTCCTCCCTTGTAATGCCTTGAGCGCCCAGACATAATTTTCGTGAGTGTTAAGAACATCAGATTAATTCTCCCTCCCCTAGAAATCTAATAAAATTATAGGCCTGGCTTACTCCTGCTTTAGTTATACCCAGTGCTCTTCAACTGAAGCTATATTAAGTTATTCCTGCAGTGTATTATTAGTCGTGGATAGGAGACGGCTTTGGAAAATGTACGAAAGCCGTGTCCTTTGCCGGGTCATTGGTGTCAAGAGGAAGGCTTGCAAACACAAAAATTAACATTTATACCCCTGCTCCTCATGAATAAAGCTTTAGGATGTTTATGTTTAACATAATTAAAAGTCTGATTAAAACCTCTTGGAATCCCGTGGCTGTACTTTCCCTTGAAGTACCACAATCTGCAATTTCAGCGTGTCTCGCAGGCCTTCAGAGGGCAAAGGGAGCGTTAAGGCTGGTGCATCAAAGAGCAAAAGCTTTAAGTGGTACGGAAAGATTAAATCCTCCAAACAGGATCACTCCTGACAAAGAATCGGAATCAATTAACAGCAGCTATCGCCAGCATCCAGCAAATAAAGCCTGTAAATTCCATGTTTTCAAACTGTAGAAAAAACTGGCGTGAGCAGTAGCTTGAGCCTCGGATTCACAATTCACACAAGTTAAAATCTCAGTACTTACTAAAAGGAGGGGACTTAGAGCTGTCAGTTGTCTGACCTCCTTCCCTGCAGTTGGTGGTGCAAATGGCAATAGCTCCTGCTCCAGAGGAACTTGTAGTTCCCTTAAAGAGAAACTCAATAGGGACTTTTTTTTTTTTTTTAAACAGATCCTGAAGTACCTATGACAATAGAAACATCTTTAATTATTTTTGTTTTTTAGGGCTTATTACAGTGATGCAAAAAGAGACCCTTCCTCTACGAGACTGAAGCTGTTGCTAAAGAACACAAATTATAAGGAGCTCTTTTGTGCCAGCTCAGGAAATGATCGATGTTAAGCAATTTTGTGTCTACACAAAAGGGACTATGCAACGATCAGCCTTACACAGCTGGAGTTGGACAGGTAACATTCTCACTCTTCTCACAGGTTAAACTTTTACGAGGCCGCTCTAGATCATCTCAAGGTTGCACCGTAACTGATATAAAAAATACTTCCCCTGGTAGGTAAGCTTAAAATCTGGAGAGTCACTAGAAAGAGTAGGGGAGTGTAGAATCTGTCATCTGCTGCCAAGGGAAAGCCCCTGGAGCTGACAGACTGGGGCACCTCCTTTGGGAAAAGATGCTGAGGATGTGGATTTTTCCCAGTGGATGTGGGTGAAAAGCTTTTCACATTGGCCCCTCCCTACAGCAGGAAGGACGTTGTCTATTGCTGTGTAATTGTGAATATTTTATTGTCTGAACATTGGACAGTTTAACTGCTGTAAAAAACAGCTTGTCATGTCACCCTCCACGTGCCCGGAGCTGTCTTTTCTGTTTGCTTTTTAAAAAAAATTTATTTAATGTTGACTACGACAAGGCATTTTAAAGATACTTCATGTTCCAGTGCAGGCACAGGAACTCCTGCCAAGTAGTGGTTCACCCCTAGCAGCAGAAAACCATCCCTTCTGCTCATGCAGAGCAATTCAAAAGCATTTAGCAAATATTATCTGCCTTGAAATTAGTACGGGATGTCCAACAGTACAGCCACGGTTAGATAAAACATAGGGAAGATAGAACACGTTGTAGCAGTTGCAAAAGGTGCCTGCTAAGTCTGAACCACAGCGGAATCAGCACCGACAAAGGCAGACCTCGCTGTGCTTTCGTGTAAAAGGTCCTTGCTCTGGCCCAAATCAAATGCCTGACTTTTGGTCTGCTTGCAGAGCCCAGGTTCGCAACTGAGCTTTGGGGTTTGGGATCCGCTGCAGGCTGGGACTCCTCAAAGCTCAGGTGCTGGGCTCAGGTGAAAGTCCTTGGGACAGGCATGAGTTTTTTGTATCTTCCCTTTCTGCTGGGACATGCTTTCATCGAGGCCCGCTCCAGAGCCTAGGATCCCCTCTGGAGCTGAAGAGCCAGCACTGTTTCTTCCCCAGAACTGCACAGGGCTTGGGTTTATTTTGTCAGAACAAGAGAGGCAGTTTTTTACCAGGTCAGACAAAAAGTCTGTCTAGTTCAGTACCTTGGGACAGTCATTGATAGCAAACATTCCCTTTCCTCATCTCCTGAACAGGATTAACACGGGATAACTCCTCTGCTATGCTCTCCCACTTCTGACAAGAGTTTGAGGCTTTCCGTTCGAGAAATTCCCATCGGGAGGTTACAACCCCACCTTGGTGTTAATAGCTCTCCGTGGACATTACTCACTGGAATTTACCTAATAGTTTTTGACACCTATCAGCCAACAGGTACCTAAACCTGACATTTAAAGCCCTTCCCAAGGCAGGTGGCCACCTCAGTTGTGTTTCCCTCCAGCCTGAGGGGACACAAACCTACCTCTGTCGGGAGGGTTACCTGAGGCTGCAAATCTTCCCAGGCTGTCGGCCGGGCAGGTTTCTCTACCTGACAGAGCAAGGCATCTTTGTCCTCAGGCATAGTTTTAATATCCTCTGGGCAAACCGAGAGTGAAGATTAACAGCACAGAGTCACAGAGCAGCTGTCCAAAACACAAAGCCATCAGGTGGCCTAATGAGCCACAAGGAAGAGTGAGGGCAACAGCACAGGGATGATACTTTGCCACCAGCATAGAAGAGGAACTGTCAGTGTGCCTTTCTTAAACCTCCATCGGTCCCCCCTAGTCAGCTGCGCCTTCAGCTAAGATCCTACAACTCATCCCCAGGAATTTCGTGGGCGTGTTCCTGAACAGATACAGACCTTAAACGTGGGGATCCCTCCCCATAAATTTTGCTGTGTTTTGTCATCTAAAAATGGCTTCTCGCCAAGTTCTTTCTTTAGTCAAGCCTTCAGTGAACTACACCCCTTCTCAAATCTGTCAAACAGCGCCAAATTATAATATTATCACTCTGCTTAAAGGCAGATGAAAGCAAGCGGGGGATCTGTCACAGCGATAGGCAGCGGCAACACAGCTCCCACAAGCCAAAGCACAAGTCGCTTTGATTTGGCAAAGATTAATGAAGAGCTCCTCCTCCTCCGGGATCCCTGTGGAATTAACTCCTCCAATAGTAGCTTTTACTTTCCTTTTTTTCTGGTTGGGCAAGCCCCCGTTTCCTCTCATGGGACTACCAAGGTGCTCTAGGAGAGGTGTGGTAGACTGAGAGCCTTCTCAGGTACAGTGCCACCGAGGAGGGTGTGCAGGGACACTCCAGCCGATGCTACAATCCCCGAGCAAGACAGGAAGGACAGCATTTTCAAAATGCTTCCTGAAGCCTAGGTTGATTTGCACAAGTCCACACCTAAATGCAAATCCTTCACACCTACTGGCAGGTGGCATCTTACATGCAGATACCAAGGGCTGGGTGCCACATATGTCCTGAAAATACTCCATGTGTTTGTTGGCGCACACTGGGCATTCACATCCAGAAATTACCAATCTAGAGAAGCGCAATTTTAACAGCCATTTTTGCCTCTTCCCCAAATAGAAGACACTTCTGGGTATCGCTTCTAGAAACCATCACAGAGCATGAAATGCCATCAAGTACCAGCAAGGGCTTGGCAAATGACCTTTCCCCAGCCTTGGGAACAAGCTGAGGNATCCCTACCATTCTAGGATTCTATGATCTTTATGGTGACGGCTCAGACCCAAAAATGAGTTAAAATAGTGTTGCCGGTTACCGCCCTGGATTGCAGGGTTTGAAAGGTTTCACAGGACTGCTGCTCAACACGAGCATTTGTTGAAGCAAACATTTTTTTAAAAAAAAGAGAGCTTGAATAGCTTTTAATGAGCTGGGTCGGTATTGTGCTGGGTGAGGGTGTGCCTCATTTTGCCTGGCAAAGCTAAACAGGTAAAGGCCAAAGCAGCAACCAACACTGAAACGCGGCGAGGGAGAGGGGTCTCCACACGCCTCAGGATTTAAAACTATCTTCAACCTTTGGTCTTGTTCTCAACGCAGACAAAAAGCGCGAGAGAAGATTTCGTTGGGGTTTATAAAGGAGCTGTTTAGCTGTAAAAGCTGATCTAGAGGAGGAGGACAAAAGAACAATGGCTCTGCCGAAACGCTACACGAGGCTGAGCTGAAACCCTCTCGCTGAGAGGTTCTGTGAGGAATAATTTCAAGTCAAAAGCGGGAAAGATCAAATAGCAGCTGAAAACCAAGAATATACCAGGGAGGAGGGGAGAGAAGAGCTACACTGCTTTGGCACAAACAGCTGAAAATACAGAATAAAAAAATAACATGTTATTAGGCAGCTCTTTTGCACGGTCAACTCTGTTTGCCTTGGTAAATAAACCAGACATTTACCTCTGAAAGTTCCTCATTTTAGTGCAGTTTTGGTAGTTTCCAAGAGGTTTTACTGAAGCTTAGAACCACACAGGTACTGAGACACCTTTGAAGCACCTGGAATCGGACACCTCAACGTGACCCTTGGACCACACTGGAGATCTGCAGCTGCACCAGGGGAGATAGATACTCCACAACTACAAGGTATTGTTATTAATTTGAGTTTGGGTTTAGGCAGAGGTCACAGGGATAGCTTCAAATTTGGCGGAAATGTTTTGCAGGGGACAAGCCCAGCCAAATTTCCGTTCCAACACAAAAATAAGATAAAGTCGCTAAATAAAATCGAGAGAAAGAATATCTAGTGGATAAGATTACTCATTACAAAGGTAACAATTATTACAGCAGAAAAAATAAAACGCATGAAATAAGGAAGAACAGCTGCCTATAACAAAACCAGGGAATATTTTCAAGTGCTACAACTGATCATTTATAACGAGGCCTCAGCTTTCCAATGCTTGTGTGAGTTCAGGCATGGTCAGCAACCTTTGCAGTTCTAACGTGATTCCTCACTTTCTCACTCTTTTCCATTTCAGATGCAACTCAGCAGATGTTAATTAACACCTCTAATAGCTAATATATTACCTGGAGGCATTTTCATATCTACTGTTAGCCAGCTGAGAAGGGAGCCAAGAACAAACCACAGCCTCCCAGCCTTTCAGGAAGAATTAAACTACTTTTAAAAGCCCAATGTAACGTCTAGTGGTTGGTTGGTTGGTCTCTTCCTCAAGAGAAGGCTAGTGCAAAATCCTGCCCTTAGATATTCTGTGCATCTTTATTTCATAAATTATTCTTCTCTAGCTGCTTTAGGGTCCGGCAAGGAGACTGCTGTAGCATTTGTATGCTAAGAAAAGAACCCAAAAATAATGAAGACAGAAAATACATTTCTTTTTTCTCCTCCTCCTCCTCCTCGAGACCTGAGCTGCAGCATTTCTAGGAAGTACTGTTGGCAGGGTTTCTCCTTGAAGTTTACACCATGCTCCTAAGTCCTGAACCCAATGATGTTAAACAGGACAGGTAAACCATCTCTGCTTTTGGGAAACTTCTGTCCCTGAAAGCGCAGGCCAAGATAAACGCAACCAAGGATGTGCAGACTGCGAGGCTCCTGCTGTTTCCCAGCTAGTTGTATTTCCAGAATCCAGACTAAGGCTCCGTTCTGCTCCTGTCCGTAAAATTGAGTGGGAACGTTCCCAGGAGCATATGCAGAACTGGATCTGTTATAACCTTGGCCACTGCAGTGCTGCTCACTCTCCTGTCATCGAGCAGTTACTTTGAGACCGGCAGACAGTTTATTTGCTCAAACATTTTACAGGCCAGAGATTAAACAAAGCCCTGGAAAGCAAAATGAACTTCAGTCAGCAGTGAAAGGAGCGAGCCACTGAAATTCAAGTGCACAGGACCTCTACTCTTTCATTTCAACAGACATTTCAATGGTTCTTCTTTTCAGTCACACAGAGGAGCGTGATTTTTACCTCCTTGGTGTAAAAGGAACTACTTTAATCACAGTAATTTTGGATCAGAGGAAAGACCTGAGGCGCAGCGAACAGGCAGCAGAAGATTCACGGCACACGGAGACTCACCTCTGAGAATCAAGCCTCCTTCACACCCCTCAAAGACCTCCGACAGTCTGGTAACTCATACCCTGAAAAAACCATTCTAACTCATTTTTACTCACATGAAACATGATGTCTAGATCTGATGAGGATTATTCACCAGAATAAATTGCTCATTTAAAATCATGTCTTACAGCTATCGCGGAAAGCTCTTTGCTATTCCCCCAAACACGTATTATCTGCTGTGAGGTTGCTTTATCCAGATAAAACGGGTAGTAAATTAAATTGGTAAGTAGTAGCTGCTAATCAGTATGCTTTAGCTGGAGACTACATCGAAATATTGTTTCTTAGAGCTATTTGTGGATTTCAGATGTGCCACTGAAGATAAAACAGATAAAAAGAAATGACTTCACTACTTCTGCTGTCTGTAATAGTAAGTAACTTTATCCCTTTGTCTTTTATTCCAAAATGAAAAATCACAGCCAGCAGGTCTCCCATCTTATTTACAATAAATTAGTGATGAAGAGGAAAGGTTTGTTTTTCAAAATGGTGTTAACTGTATAGTCTCAAATATCATTCTATAACCAACCCTCTCTCTGCCCAGCTTTTAAAATACATCTTAGAAAACATCAGGTTTGGGTTTGCTTTCTTTTTGCATTTGAAACAGCTTTTCTTCCAAGTAGGTATCAGATGTTTGAAGGAGTTAAATTAAACACAGGCTTTAACTTGAAGCATCCAGCTGCAGTGGCCAGGCCAAGGCTGGGAGTTCCGTCCTTCAGATTTTAGTTATCTTGTTAATGGCCAAGAGACTCGGTATTTCAAATATAAAATTATCATTGGTTGCACTACAGTGAAGAAAATAGAGCTTAAGAAAAAACCACAACAAAATAAAAAAAACCCGAACAGTGAAGACCCCCTCTCCCCTCCAAAACAGTAAAGTCCCCTCTCCATTCTTTCAGCTCAGTTTAAGTCGTACCCTGACATAACATCTGAGGTTAAAAGTCTGGAGGCTTTCAAGGCATTTATTCCAGTGTGTCCAATTTAGGATCATCTTCTGCAGGTGCTCCCTGTAATCTTTGCTGAGGTCCAGACTGAGTAGCCTACAATAGCAGGGAATGATTCACCAAGCAGCTACTCAGAGATTTATTTTTAGTTTTGGCAAGAGCAGGAAGAAGCAGGCATATACTTTGCAAGTTTATTTGAAAAGTTCACTTTATTTACTAAATATTTATTTATTTCCCGCCTCCTACCCGAACCTGCAAACCTTAATAGCATCTGGAATAACATTTTAAAAACTGCACTACAACTGACATAGCTGAGGTCGAACCTCATCTGCCGACTTCCATTTGTCAATACATCACTGTGTGCTTCAAAAAACAAACAGCAACGACTTTCTGAGCTGCTATTTCCTAAACTGACTTTCTGATGCACGGTACTTATCGAGGAGATGAGGAAAACCCCTGTTACTAAGAATGCCAACAGCCTTTTAATAATTCAAGGCACAGAAACGGACTATTGTTATAACCGAGACCGTATTCTCCAATACAAAAGAAAGGTTAAATGCAAGGGTTAAATAAAAAATAATTCAGATGCTCCCTAAAATGTCTTCTTTTTTTTTTTTTCCTCTGTATCACCTGAATTCATTTACAGGTGTATAGATTACTCAGAGCGTTATCTGATGCTCAGGCTGAGAAACAAGAGGACCATTTCTGCGCTACGAGGTGGTTACGGCGGATTCTCCCTCCTCCTCCTCCTCCTCCTCCTCTGTGCTACACACCCAGGTCAGCACTAACTTAAAGCTCCTGCTGCGCGGCCCCGGCACGGAGGGCGGGGAGAAGCGAGCCGAGGCAGGCAGCCCCTTTTCTCATGGATCTAGTTTTTCAGCGGCCGCTATCGAATTCATTGAAGCAAGGATTTGGCTGAGCAGCGGGCTAGAATTACGTCTCCTTCCCACAGCTCAAGGTCAAGAGAAAAGATGGAGGATGGCTGCCAGCGAGTCGTTTGAGCTGCCTTTATTGACTTTGTGTTCTCACCAAATTTCCCCCCGCTTGAAAGCACCCTATAAAAGGATTAAGACGTGGCTAATATTTAGTCACAGTATTGACAGCGAATCTTAGGAGGAGCCATCTGAACAGCATGCCAGGCTTCTTCTCAAATAAAACCTGAATTGGTAGGTAGCTTGTGCCTACGTAGAGAATTCCAACTAATCAACCTGAGACGTTGCCAAGGAGCAGAGGTTCGCCGTAGAAGGAGGTAGCTCGGAGGTGCAGAAGAGAGGAAATTGTATTTTTCACAACAGTGTAAGGATGAAAAATGCAGAAAAGCATCTTCCTGGAGACATATAAAACACTGCTCTGCCTCGGGATGGTTCGGGGGCTCCGACCCCCACAGAGCTCCCACTAAACCAGCCACAGGAGTAGGAAATGCACCGGTGCAGGTTCTGTTTCCTTGCTCTTCCATTTTGGACACACACGTACAACAAATGGCTCTTTGGGCCCCAGAATAGATACAGGTGGAATTATTTTTCCCTGTAATAAATACAACCCTATTGCCTTTCAAAGGTAGTATGACAACTCTGGCAGCAAAGCCACCCCTTTCTGCCTCCTCTTCCCCAACCCCGGGCTAACTGGAGCTGAAGTGCGGCTCTTCATCTGACTCTGGGTGACAAGCTTTTAAACTTTCCTCCTCTCTCACACCCTTCCCTCTGCCTGAGGCCGCATTTGCTCCAATTGCTCCTTTCTTCTCAACAGAAGGATTTCAGATGCCCCTCGACTGAAGAGGCTCCACATAAAAGCATCTCTGAGGAGAAACTTCTCAGAGCTCCCCCTCCACAAACCCCCAGCTCTTTGCCAGCCTGTAGTCAGGAACATTACAAAACAGTCCCAAACCAGTACCTTGAAGTTTTACTAAGAGAAATTTTTAAAAAGCTGATGTTTACACATACTCACTGCATCATTTCAGTGACTGTCAGCGAGCGATTTATTCCCTATTTGCACCTGGAACCCGGCTCTCGGCGCTTTTTTCCTTTCAGGTCACTTTTTATTTTGAACTGACCTTAAATCATTAGTTACAACCCAAGCAAATCAGAACTGCATCAATACTTGACTGCTAAGAAATTATTTTCAGTCCCTGCCACTACCATAATATCTTATCTCACGTTCAGTAAAACTCTAAAACCGCTTTAACAACATAAAGCATGTTGCAAATGCATTTAAATTAAATAAACCAGTTGTTGCTACGTCATCTACTATCAAGAAATGTGTAATTGCCGAGGGTTTTCCGCTGAGTTTGCTCTGTAAGGCACAACACCAGTAAAATCTGGCTTTCACTTTGTCCAAAAATCCAGGAGGTGTTAGGAGCAGACAGCTGCCCGAGTTAAAAAGCACAGGATCTCTCTAGCAAAAGAAATCCCGGGAATCTTTACCCTC
This sequence comes from Baryphthengus martii, assembly GCA_013396935.1. Taxonomy (NCBI): domain Eukaryota; kingdom Metazoa; phylum Chordata; class Aves; order Coraciiformes; family Momotidae; genus Baryphthengus; species Baryphthengus martii. The sequence goes on along the minus strand of VWZK01020501.1, from coordinate 2,321 downwards.
GTTTCACAAGTGGTAAACAGTAAAGAACACTTCCAGTGGTGTCCAGGCCTGTTTCTGCATTAGGAGCACAGCCCTGCCCGTGCTCTCCAGCGCTGTTGGCGTCTCCCAGAAGAGTATTTACATTTTATCACACCATTTCTTCGGCAGAGCTTCATTCTGCCAGTTGTCACCTATTATGCAAAAACTGTGTGTTCCCCGGGTAAACAGCGTGAACCGCCGGACGACGACAATCAGCCTCCCTCTGTAGCAGAACTACGGGAGAGCAGCCTCGGAAACGCGCTGCTTATCTTTACACAGCAAGAAGAGGGAGAAGAGCAGCAAAATCCTGCCTTTTGCGTATTGAAATGCCCCGTGACGTGAGGCACGGCGAATGCGAGCACCTGCCCCTCACCACACCTCTCTTTTGACCCTCGCAGGGGAGGAGGATGGGTTCATGGTGTGCCCGCTAACGGTAGGGCAGGGGCACCAACGGCACCGCCGAACGTCCTCGGCCCTGAGACTGGGTAAGAGCACTTCTTTCCCACCTTCCTTCACTAAGGCAGCGTGTGAGGTGAAAGCAGCAAAGCACTTCCTCGCCCAGAGAGCCGAGAGGAGCTGGGTGACAGGCCTGAGAAGTCAGCGCCTTGGCTCCTGGCGAGGGCTGGGGGGGAAGGTACCGAGACCCCAGCATCTGCCCTGCGATAGCACCTTTGAGTCCGCTCACCACAGTACAGGGAGTGGGGCGTTTATTGGTGTTATTAAGACAATCGCATCGTCCCGTCATCTGGGGGGTTTGGTCTTGGCGGCGTTCGTGTAGCACGGCACGCAATTCACTCGTCGGGAGGTCCAGGGACTCTCCGCAGTGTCCGCTCGGAGCTGGGGAGGCCTCTGCCACCCACGTCCTTGTCCACCCACAGGGTCAAGAGAGGCCGAGGCGGGCTGCGGGGCTCCGGCCGCCTCTCCTGCCGGGGCTCTGGCCAGCGGCGGCTCCTCACGCAGGGCCCCTCCTGGGCTACTCGCCCCCTT
>VWZK01020500.1:125365-166094 GCA_013396935.1 Baryphthengus martii | reverse complement strand
ATCATAATGCTGTGAAAGCATAATACAAAAGAGAAATCTACAGCAAATAAAACTCACGCCTTCAAGTGATATTAAGAAAAAACAGAACAACAAACAACAGATTGTCAGTTACTGCAAGTAATAGTGTAGGATGAAAGAACTTAATATGCACACGAAAACAACAAATATTTGTTACATACGTAGTCAAGTACCAAAGCAATATTATTTTCACAACTAGAAATTGTTATTTTTTAAATGTCAAGTTCTGGGATAAACTCTGTGGATTTATACTTATTTTGAATTTGAGAAACAGATAAAGTGCACGTACCTTTACAATGTACAGCAATAGCGCCATCAGCATTTTCACAGATGTTCAGGAACCTCTGAACTATACTGTCGCTTGGTGTGCTTCCATCTATGAAGAACAGGTCATAATGCTCAAATCCAGCATCAGTAAATCGTTTTGCCTCATAAATTTTTTTGTTTAGTCTTATAATTGATGTGACGTTATGTTTCTTGAAATAGGGAAAGTAAGCTTCAGGTGCATGAAGAGGGTAACCTTCAAAAAAAAAAAAGCAACAATTATTTAATGGCTTACAGGAAGTTTAAAATTCTAATAATCAAAATTTACCCCAAAACCTTATTTGAATTAAAAACATGCTAATACTGAAAACACTTCAGTATTTTATTCAGAACAAACATATCGAGTGAAAAAGTTGTCCACAAAATGCTCAAGACCACCACTATTAAAAAAAAGGATCAGATCAGCTGTTTATCTATAGTTAAGCTGCAGATCAAAGGATAAGAACATGCTTTAAGAGGAAACACTGTGTTTATGAGGACAATAGATTAGTGATCTATACTACGGACAAAAGGAACAGTCAAATGATAAATCGCAGTACCAGAAATATTCTTGCTCCACTGTGAAATAAAAAAGCTTTAGTGCCTTTATTCAGTTGAGAGAAAAAAAGAATCCTCTAGACGAAGATGAGAGGGCAGGGAAGGAGATCAAAGACCAATCACACTACAACTGTTTAGGACACTTTCACCAAACAGATGTTTTCTGTCAGCGAGGGTGTGCACACGTATCTATAGGATGTAAGTAACATGTAGTTTATTCTTTTGTTTATAAGATGCAATTGTTAATGGAAAACAGAGGAACAACACAGCTACCATAAAAACCTGAAGGTCTCTTACTGACCAAATTCACTGTTTTATCTCCAGAACTTTTATTCCTGCCCAAATCAAGTCCAAAAGCTTCCTCACAGAACATGGGTCATTTCTACAAGTCATATATATGCATTACGAATTGCAATTAAGAGTCACAAGACAATGAGAAAAGTTAGTTTTGTAATGTGTACTTACACTCATCTGGGTGAGACGTATTTGCAGCCTCATAATTGGATATTAAGCATTAGGGTTAATTTAGCAATTTTCAGTTGTACACACGTTAAAAATAAAACAGGCTTTCCAAATTCCATGGAACGAGCTGAATAATTTTTGAAAAATATCAGCAAGAAGGGATTGTAACAGTGATTGGGGAAGAAACTCAAACCGATCTAAGTATTTTCTCTGTGGATTTTATTTAAATCTTTGGTGGATACTAGGCAATTGGCAGCGTTCCAGTTATAAAGGAAATGTGAGAGAGAGCAGAAGTGGAAGGGGGGAAAAAAATGGTATTCAGAAAACATGCTCAAATAAACAAAGTGACATGGCACAAAGAATAAGATGAAATTCAGTAAAAATCTAGTTGTTCTTCTAATGACTGATTTTCCTTTTAGCTTGACAAAATCTCTTCCTCTGGCAGTTAAATTTCTCTTTTTTTTATTCCATTAGAATCACATAGGTGCTTTCCATTATCTCAAGAAACTTCAGCAGTAAAGGCAAGTTGCTTTTTAAAGTTTTTCCTTGTCTTGGTTACATAATTCCTAATACAGTCTCCTTTGCTTTATGCAACTCAAGTTTAATTCTCCATATTTATCATATCAGGTGTCGGATTCCAGGAGAAAAGTAAGGGACCTAAATTTTTCAGGCACTTTGTCACTGAATAGAAGTCACTGACTGTCAGAAGATTTGGAGTTCTTCTAACAAAGAAGAATTCCAAAACTTTTGGAATAAAGTTCTATGATCATATATAAAACTGTATGACAAATACTGAAGAAAATTAATCTACAGCTCTCTATTATCATCTGTTCATTTGCTGTGACTGTTTAATATGCTAAAGAGAATAAAATCATTGAATATTATTAAAATATACACCATACCATTTTCAAGTTTGCTTTTTGGGTGAGGCCCACTGAATGCCAAAAATTTTCCTGGAACAATCCAGTTGAAGTCACCATTTTCCACTCGCTATGAAAATTTCAGAGTAGAAAGAGAAAAGCATTTTAATATCTGTACATACAAGGTTAAAAAAATTACTCAAGACTTTAATTTACTTTACTTTTTGCTATGTTCTTGCAGCATTAAAGCAAAACAGTTCAAAAGTAATGAGCTAGCTTACCGATATGGGAGAAACTACCTAGCCATAGCCTGCTGCTTACAAATCTCTTAAAATGAAACAAAAAATTTTGCTTAAGCTTTCCAATATAAGCAGAAAGATTCTACATCTAAGATATTTCTCCCTTAGAGGGTTTTGTGTTTTAAGACATGTATTTATAACATTGAAACACCAACATCCTTGTACGTTTTGAGAAAAGAATGTGGAAAAGTGTTTCCCTGTGAGGCACTGGCTAAAAAACTCAGTTCACAGAAAACAAACTAAAAATCAATTAGCCTTCAAAAACAATTATCCTTTTCCTGGAGAAGCTGAATTTACATACTGGCATAAACTTTGATGAGTCCGTTATCATAGAAGCAAAGTAAAAATCAAATAAAAAGAGTAAATTAAAAAAACCCCAAACTTTCAAACGGTGACATTTTGTATTTGTTGCTTGCTTCTAAATGAAAACTTCAAAAAGGCTCTGTAAATTCTGCCAGTGCCAAAATTGGAAGCTTCTTTGGAAATACGTTACTAAAGCTCAAAACTGCCTTCTTTTTTAATTGAAGAGTGCTCATTCCTCATTTGGCAATGCAGTTACTCTCAGTATGACTTTTAAGGGCATGTCACTTAGTTCAGCTGCATTATTAAGCTTGTGTTTTTAGATCTCAGCTCATCAAAACATCCTAATGAGTGAAAGGTTCTGATAATGGACACTGCTGAAATCAATTCACCAACTGTTTGCTTAGCTAAGCCCATTAGGCTTGCTCCAAATGGCCTCACACTGAAAACTCCTGTAAGTTAACAAGGTTGCATAAGGGCTAGTGAACCCATCCTACTGTCAAGTTACCACCCTCCAGCCCCTCAGATTTGTATCACAGAGAGCAATCTCAACATTGTAGCACCTCTACCTCCATTAGGGAAAATAACCTGTTCACTGAGTTTAAAGTATTTTAATATTTGCATTACCAGTTTTATTTGCAAATTAAGTAGTTCCTTGTAGTCCCATGGGTTATGGTGAAGATACAGATACATATGCTTATGTATATGAGTATACTCAACACTACAAACAATATTATTATTAAAAAAATAAGAACTTGAGTATTTTACATCTAGTCCAACAAAAGGGGAATTAGCTGTCTCGATAATATAGCAAGATGAAAGAACTATAAACATGAAATAGAATTTCCTTTAGCCTGCTCCTTTTAAGTCTTATGCAACTTTTCTCCACATACTACACATTTGAAGACCTAACAGAGCAAAAACCCAGAACATTTAAAGTTTTAGAAATGTAGCACATGACACATCTAAACATACAAAGCTGACCATGATGTGTGAAACAATAGTAGACATACCAAAAAATGGACAAAAAAAAAATAAAGATGATTCCAAGTTCTTGCTTCTTAAACTCAGGCAACGGGCAGCATACTTTAAACATCATTCACCCACACATACTTTTCACAAACTAAAATAATCTTAAGCATTAAACATGGTAAGGGGATAGCTTTTTTTTAGAGTACATAGAGTAATCAAAAAAGCAGCAATTTCATACTTTAAACTTTAATTACTGTTCATTTTAATTTTGGTAATTCAGTAAAGGCTATACCAATGTCTCAATCTAATCATTATGGAACATTACAGCATACACAAGTCCTTCCACAAATGCTTTTAAGTTTTGTGAAGAGGATATGTTATAACATATGCCTATTGCAGCCAACAGCTACTGTATGTTTGTGCTGCAAATTTTTTCCATTGTTTATTTCTCTTCTGACTTCATCGTTTCTTGAACAATTGTGAAGCATTTCCTACAGCTGTATTTCAAACATATTCTGAGTTACCCATATCTTGTTGCTTGTAAAACAAGAGTTATTTATCAAATGTTATAGAAATGTAAAAAAAGCAATTATCCCTAAAACTTGTTTGATATTAGAAATATTTGACCTAAGATAATACATTTTAAAATGGACATTTTCAGATCAAGGAAACTTATGCTCATTATTTCAAAGTTTTCTGAAAATTGCAATAGAGGGGGTAGGGGGAAGAATAGTGGCTACAGTAAAGTAATACAACTCTAAAAAGACAGTTCAGTATATATTCAAGTGTTTATTACACCTCTACTTTATGTGTCTTTCTCATTAACCAATGCAACTGCAGGAACTTCAGGGAGTTCCAAAGACAAGGTTGCAAAGACAACTACATGGTTGTCACCAACTTCAGTAAAAAACCCACAACCTTCCTTTCCTTCGAGTGTGGGAAATGGTAGACAAAGATCATGCAACTATTCTGGACCAGATATACATACACCCTCCACGCCTGCAATTTCCTCTGTGCACACCTCAGTTCACACGTACAGCACAGGCATGTTTTAAAGATTCTCTGTAGCAATATACCTTGAGATAACTCTACTACTAGCAGATTAAGGTGTGTACGTTACAGAAAAAAAGTTCTAGAAGCATCTAGAGTCATCTAGAGTATCTATTCTTAAGTTGTAAGAAGACTGGCAGAAGAATGAATGACATCTAATAGCTTTCTGGAACTTCATTAGGGAAATGTTTTGGATGTATTTTCATTACTGGAATCCCCATATAATACATCTATACTTAAAATTTAACACCAACCTCAAAATGTGCCTAATCTACATGGCTGTAAAAACTTTATCACGGATTTGAGACCAATAGCATCTCAGGAAACAGCTTCGGTGTTGAAAGGAAACACAGATTCTGTGGGTCAGCTGAGACACCTTGGACTGTATCCTGGGGGAAGGTTGGGAAAGCAGGAGAGAGATCCCAGAAGCCAGAAAGGCTATGAGAAAACAGTGGACTTACTATGTGATGCACTTAAATTTCAAGTATACTCATCCTCCATGTTTTTCCACATACAGCAGACAGGTTTGGATGTACATACCTTACATATGAACACTGGGTTTTACTTGAATTCAAATGTGTTTCCATTGTAAGTTGTGAGATACTGTATATTCTAACGTATTTTAGGTAAACCAAACACATTCAACTCATTATTAAATGTACAAACCTCATAGTGTTCATATTCATCCACATCAAATGTCTTAAAGTCAAAAAATCCATGCTGCAAGGCCTAAAAGGCAACAAGGTGTCAGTTTATATTGAAAGATGCTACATAACTTCATTTTATAATTCTGTTTTTGAGAATTAAAACTAAATCACTAAATGTTTATGCTTTGGGCTTATTGAAGGCTCTAAGTTAAGACAACATTACATTTTGCACAGAGTAACAACACAGACAACAAACCCAACAATTTCACTAAAGCATGTCAGTCTCACTGTTTCTCCTTCAAGACATTATGACAGGACATAAGGTTGTTGCATATCACTTAAATCATAAAATTGGTTCTCCTCATTTCACTATGTATAGTTTTTTTTCTCTGAGGCAGGTGACAAACCAAAAAGCAATTCCCTTTTTGTTATATACTCATAGAATGATTTCTATACTGAATATATTTTCATGCAGTAGGACTTAACAAAATACAGAACATTGTGTTCATTGAGTTTCTACATACTCTGATTTTATCACCCTAATATCCAGGTAAAATTGTGTATATAGAATACGGTACTGTGTATAACCTGTATTTTATTATTTTCTTTTAATACACATTCCCTGAATAGAATGAAGTTCACGAGACTACATTAGATAGTATTTATTGTGGGATTGAAAGACGTCATTTTGGTTTTGATTACTGTACTATTATTAAGTATACCAGTTTTCTACTAAATATTTGTGTATAATACCATATTAAAACCAATCCTATGAATAAGGAATTCATAGCCCAAATTTGTTCCAAGGAATAGGTGGAAGGCAGTTCTGCAGCATATATTTACACTGAATCTACTGCATTCTGAGAAGTATAGATATTATATAACATTCTGGGATTAAGGCATGAAAAAACCCGACAGATCTACAATTTCAAAAACAATTATCAGTCTGCCATTATTTGCTACATATAGAGCAACTTTTTTAAGAAAAGACAAAAATATCTTTGTAGTAGACAACATAGGCTCAATGATTGGACCTGTCATGAAACCTAAGATATGAAGAGGTTTGTCTGAACAGCTGATTTTGAAAAATGCATTTAATTTAAGCATGGCTGGCTGGCTGCACTCCAGAATTTGTAGGCCACCGAATTACATATATATGGTATATGTGCATGCAAACACCAATTTTAGCCAGGCTGATTAAGATTTAATTTAGATTAAGGCATATGGTTTCTCCTCAAAGCATTTTTACCTCTCTAGTTGAACTAGACAAAAATTTGATAAAAAAATTTACAGGAGCAAAGGAGGAAAAACTGATTCCCAAAGTCCATTTGATGTGTTTGTTGCAAACAAATTACAGCGCTGCACTGACTGCCTCACAGAGCTTCAGGATCCATAGAATGCCACACAAATTAGAGTCTTACTGTTAACTGACAGCTCGTTTCTCACCCCCACAGAACTAAAAATATTAAGCTTGATCTCCCTTTTTTTCAGTTTAAGAATCACTTGTTTTGCCATACTTTTGAGAATTACAAATAGTCTATGAAGTGCATGTACAAAGTTTTACATATAGCCTGCTCTCTTCATCAATATCACTGGGAAACGATGAACAAAATTTAATCTTCCCTTATGGTATCAATTATATACTATAACACAGTGTTACCAATTAAGATGTGACATAACATTTTTAAAAAAGCAATATTGGAGCTTAATATTCCCTAGGACCAGGACTATTGAAAGCAACACATCAAAACACTACTAAGATGCATTCATTTTCATTCTATTTTCAAACAGTTCTGAAAACAATAGTGTCAAATATCAAACCAAATGTGCTGGGGGAAAGCTGGGGCCGAGGACACGCAAAAACTGCTCAGATTAAATTGCAGTATACCCAGGTGTCTGTCACACTTGACTTTATTAACCTATGTTATTCCCTCTTACCAATGGTGATAAATGATCTATTAGCAGATGTATTGCACTGCCACCCACTGTTAATTCAAAACTGCCTCCAGCTAGGCCTGGTGCATTTGCACGTTCTACTTCATAAGGCGAAGTTCAGAAAGCTGTCAAAGACCAGGCCAGCCAGGTAAACGTGTAACCTTCTCCCCTTGTCACTACTCAAACACAGTCCTCAGTAATTTAGGCTTCATGACAGCATACTATGCATTCACACACACTTTATTTTAAAACTAAATTTTCTAATACATTTTAACAGTATTTTCCTTCACATTTTAAAAGTAATTTAAGTCTGGTTTGTTCAGGAGAAGTGTTATTACCTTATTTATTCCCTGTAAACAGTCCAAGATCGTAAGATTGTACGTGCAGTTCCCAAATGAAGCATCCCTATAGATTTAATACAAATGCATTTAATATACACAGAATTATTTTAAGCACTCAGGGAAAGGCAACACACAGCAGAATATATCGACTTATTCAATCCCCTCTGAGAACTCTGAATTAAAGTTCAAAGAAGATATCTTTTTAGAAGCTTCTTCATGCTAAAGCACTCCCCTAACAAAGACATAGCTCAGTGTAAACACAGTTAGATCCTGCAAACTATTTTAAGTGCATATTTTACATAAGCTAACTACATGCCCTTTACCAAATTACTTATGCTGTCCAGGAACAGGAAGCTTTGCATCCTCCCTCGGTGGTGTAAGGATAGAAGCAAATAAAGCTAAACTTGCTTTAACCATTATTCAAGTCTCAATTGAGTTACACGGTTGAACATGGAAAGGTAAATAGACTACTGTTTTGGATTTCATTTACAGGCTGTCATTTTGATGCCTGATTATAGATGTGATTAAAAATCATCTAGATATAATCAAATTTCAAATTACTTAACCTCAGTCTTGTCACTGTGGTGGAGATACCAACATAAAAAAGAAATAATATCACCAAAAAAATAACAGCAACAAATGTGATGTGGAAAAATAGAAAAAGTACTGTTCAAAGTGTGCTTCAGACCAGTTTGCATTATAACAAACTTCTGTCTGGACACATTATTTCCTAATCACTCATTAAAGAAAGCTTTTATAATTTTACTCTAAGCTAGCTTATTCAGAGTGCTAAGAATTGCAATTTATCAGAATAGCAAACTCTTAGGCTTCAGGAGGATAGATCTTTAATATATAATTGATTCAAAATTTCAATCTTTCAGTGAAAACTTTATCAACAGTCTACTTGGTGTAACTAGAAGAAAAGTTGCTACAGTGATACACTTCTTCAGTCCAAAGTACTTTAAGAGTAGAATATTCTCAGCCATTCTTTAAGAGCAGTTTAAGTATAGCAGTTTTGAGCAAGGAGCGTTCATACAAAATGTATTTAAGAAAATGAAAAGCCACAATTTTGGTATTGTCATATTACAGGCAGGCTACTTTAGAAAAGTTTTTAAGTTAGATTGTTAAAAAAATACTTAGCCATAATGTATTAGAATGGGAACTGTCAAGTGTGAAATATCCAAATCCAACAAGGAAGTTTTTAAAAATGAAAAGCCATAAAGTATTTTCATTATATTAGAACATAGCCAAGCTGTAAAATATAAACTCTACATATAATACATTTTTGACAGGGGGAAATTGGATAACAGATCATTTTAGCAAAAAAAGCATTTTAGCAAACAAAAAGGTGTTCCAAGCAAAAAAATCTTAAGGCCCCAAAGGGAACACATACACAGCAGAAAATCTTTAAAGGTTGTAACAGTTTTCTGAAAGGGCTGAACAGAAATAACAATATCTAAAAAAAATTGAAACCAAAAAATTATGTACTAAGAGGAATACAAATGGAAGATATTATTGTGGACATGTTCTATATTACATGTTATTTTGTTACAACAAGATTCTTTTTATGTACAGGTATATAACTACTTTTTTGAACTGATAAGGCATCTGATACCGCAGCACATAAAAACAACACTAAGGAAAAAATGTCACATAATCTCAAATCCATTAATAAGCAGCACTATGAGAGTGAGAGACAGAAGGGAGAGGGAAGAGGGAGGGCATTGAACTTGACCCAGATGTACAAGATAAGCCTATCACAGTTCCAGGTGTATTCTTAGCTACAGTTCCCACAGACAGCCATTACCAGTTGAATGCACAGGAATGCTGGCGGCTAACATCTATTGCCTACATCATCCATGCCTCAAATGTGTCATTTCTGTTGCTGTGCACCTAACCATTAAAGAAGGTGTACTCTGACAGGAGAAAAAGCTCTGCTGACACTTGCCATCCACACACAGTGAAAGTATAGGAAGACTGAAGGACAGAAAAATTCCAAATAGGTCAGATTTTGAACGAAAAACTAAAAAAGCTGTTTAAATCTAATCTCAAATTCCTAGAAATGCAAAGAATAGCAGTATTCTAATGTGTTTTTTTGGTTGTTTTTTTGTTTGTTTTTTTGTTTTTTTTTTTAAAAAGCAACACAGTGAGTTAACATCTGAAAGACTCGCACCCCCTCTATCTTTTGTGGCAGGATTTGGTAATGTAATGAAATCATAACCAAATACTAGATACGAATGATAATACAGTATGGTAGTGAAATAACACCTGGAAGTGGTGGCCTAATATTACCTAATGCTTCAAGGGAAATCATGGTGTTTGATGAACTATGTCAAATACTGAGCTTATTATATCAGACCCTGCCATAATCCCTCTGCCAGCTTCTTCTGGTAAGAAAACAAGCGAATCATAAAAGCTCCTTCTATTGTAATTTGGAAAACAAAAAAGATTAAAAAAAACAAACAAAAAAATCTATGCATTTTTTTTTCCTTAAAGCCACAGTCACTTTTGTTTTAACATGCCAATCCTTTTCAGGATAAATCCAGGAATATAGACAATTTTTTATTTTCTAGTTTCCAAAAGTACAATGGACTGATAAGAATCAATTCCAGAGTCAATCCCCTTTCAGAAACTTCCCTGTTTCAGAATTAAATTTTAGGTGTAAGAACAAAGAATTTAATCTGGCAGAAGTTCTATGTATACTACATGAGCACTTTGCATCCTGGATCCGTGGACACAGTAGAGCAGTATCTAAAATACAGGTAAGGCAAGTGCTTGTGGACTCAGCATTAGGAGATGAAATCCAAGTTATTAGTTTCAGAACACAGTAAGCAACAAAATGAACTTTACAGAGCTGTTTTAAATATCAAAACAATATAAAAAAGTAGTTCATGAAGCGAAGTCATAGCGTACTTATGAAGTGACTTTTTTTTATATTCAATCTTCCTATCAAATAGGTTATTTCATATTATTCCAGAGAGGTGTTAGTATTCCTTCCGAATTTAGTCAAAGAGCATTTAGCAGAAGTATTAGAGAGGATAGATGCTTAGTGCCCATCTTACTGCCAACTACATGTCTAGAAAGATCTTGAAATACATAGAAGGCAAAGATAAAGGAGTTTATTGTGATCCTATTTCCTGAGTATTTTAAAATTACTCAGTGAAATACCTTTTTGTTTAGATGATGTTGTCTAAGGTATTTGAAGTCACTAATTATTTTGATTCTTTCTTTGTTAAAAGCAGAACCAAAACAAGTCTCCCTCTCAGTCAACTAGACTACTCCCTCCAGGCTGAGGCCGAGTTAGCAAGCTCCTTTTCTATTCTAGAGGAATGAGTCAGAAGTCATGTCCAAAGCATTAAGAAATTTTGCAAATATTTAAAAAACAAGTTTGATCTAAGTTTCCCAATCCTCCTGAATTAATGCATGTACTGGAGAATATTAATTAATTAAAAATGAATGCAGAACAGCTAGTTTAATTTCACCATGCTTTGTGTCAACACATCTTCCTACTGATTTTGTATACATTTCCAGACCATGGATGAAATACTGGATACTGTCAGAACTAGTACTAACCTTTACAAAAATCCAATTAGAACTACAGCTATTCTCATATCACGTTGACTTGAGAAGTCAATTATATAACACTAGATCCCCCAGCACGCATTTTCTTTCTACCAGTGACAGATACATTTTAAAAGTTTTAGAGCAATAATTAATAATATTCATTTCAGTTTGAATAAAATGCAATAGAGTCTGAATGGGTCATGCTTTGTACCACAGGAAATCAAATGCAAACATTAACAGTCATGAGGAAGAGCACTGTAAAGAAAAAACACCTTTATTAAACTTGAAGAAATATAGGATTTTAGATGAATTCACAATTAGATCCAGACATTCTTCCTATTTATTCTTCTCCTTTGTCCACTGTACACAGTCAGCACCCTATCCTACAGAAAACCAATGTTATGTGCTTACAGTTCAGATAGTAGTAAATTTTAACATACTGGAGCTTCTTATGTGTATACAAAAATATTTAGGTGTTTTTTACAGGTGGAAACCAAGCTATCTGAATTTAAAAATGTTACATCTTTTTGTTCAACTCAGAAGTTTGTGCTTAAAAAAAGCACAGAAGAGAAAGTAAGATCTTATTTCATATCAGAATAACAGAACAGAGCACAGACATCCGCAGTTTTACAGTGTGGGTGCTCCGATTCCTGTTGCTGATCACGTTTCATTACAGTATTCTTCCAGTCTTTTATGGCCAAATAGATAACCACCTTGATTTTCAAACAGTGTCTTACCAGATATTACTTGATAGTACTCTATTTGCTTTCAAAATGAGAAAAATGTGAATATTTCTATGAGATACAGCTGTAGTATGAATCCGAGCTGGCATTACAGAGCTGCAAATCCCACATCCGATTTCCCAGTTACTGTAGCTGACCTCAATACTGCATAACGCTTTCCCTTTCACCAAACCTGTAAACCCTGCCAGTAACAAAAGGTTGCTTCTCCAGCACTCGTCAATAAAGAAATAAAATCCAAAAGCTACAAACTAAAATCTAGCTCTGAAATTCATGTCATATCTAGAGACTGAACAAAATACTGATATACATTTGATTTTTCTCTTTAATATAAAGTCAATACAGAATAGATTAAGGTAAAAAAATCTAAAACTTAGTTTCACAATAGGAAATTGGTACTTACGATGATTTAAAATGGTGTTAGTACTATATTCTTAAGCGAAAGTGAGAAAATACAGTACAAGGTCTTCAAGAGACTAGAGTATCACCAAGTGACAGTTAATCAGTCAAAAATAAGATTATAGTGTCACAAGACAGTAGTGCCTTATCTGTCTGCTCTGTCTTTAGTTTTTCTATTACAAAACATAACAAAAAACCCTCCAAGTATCTTCTAAGAAGGGTATTCTGATTTCCTTCCACCCCTGAACAATATTTGTTGAAACTGTCTTTAAATGAAACACCAGCTGAAGATCTAAGCCGATTAGGGCTTTTTGAGGTCACTGAGCTAGATGAAAGTAGATCAGTTTCCCAGTGATTGCACCATGTAAACTTACCTCAGTATTTCATAGAGAATCTGACAATCCTCCACCCTCGACCTATTGAAACTTGTCTTATTTTTTCCAAACAGAAGAGACTTTGGAGATCAAGTTCACAAAGTTGTTAAACAGTCTAGCAGTAACACTTAAATGATCACTGCTCACTGAAACACTCTTGCACTTGAAACTACTCAAAGATGACCCACACTACATAAATTATATAACATCTAAGTTCCAGGCTCCCAGAATAAATTCAAGTAAGTACTAAATACCAATGATTAATATCTCAAATCATGTCCTTCCTAGACCTTAGAATAGGAAGGAAGAAGACATTCGGGTTATGTCTTTCAATGTACTTGAGTTTTTTCAGCCCTTTTCAAGGCACTAAAGATGCGTAAGGAGTGCAAACTTTCTCATAGCACCAATTTGTTTCTTCCCAGTATAGCCTGATGCGAAGCAGATACACTACCTAAGGCCGTGTTACTGCTTCCAGCATAGGTTCATTGTACTTTTTCCAGCCTCTTCCTATGAATTCACCTCCCAAATATCCTCTCCCTAACTATCAGACTCCCCATTTCTTACCTAGCCTCCCACCTTGCAAAATCCTTCAGTTTATTTCCTCACTCCTCTTGTGTCTCACCTCCCATACAGACAGATCATACAGCCTTCTTCCCCAGGAGGACAAACTGTACCACAGGTAACAGAATCTGCTTAGGCTCTAATCCAGTGTCAAGACCTGACGTAGTCTAAAGCAGCTCCAAAAGAAACTTAGAGTGCTTCCCAGTCCCAAGTCATAAGAAAGAATGCTCAAAAAATCAAGATGTTTTAACTCTTCAAGCAAAAGCTCATAATAAGGAACAACAAATGAATGAATATCCAGAAAAGAGATTACTCAATTTTTGCAGTCTGGGTTATCAAAATGAGTTGGACTACATCATTTGGACATCCTCCACTACTAAGAGTTTTGCCTTAAGTTTAGTTTATTCAAAACTTGCTTGAAAGATTCTGAAAAATTTCAGTCACTTTAGTATTAAAAGCTCTTATATAAAAGCAATAGTCCTGCCAAAGTTGAACCACTGAGAATTTGATACCAAAAGGAGAAATCAGATTTTTTTTTTTTTAGACTCCACTAAAACGCTACAACATAATCCCCAGAAGGAAGGGAAATATTGCAGGGAAATATTTCACTTGTTGCTTCCCCAAAATGATAAGGAGACAGAAGAAAGTGCTGACATAGATTATGTGCTCATTATAATAGAGTTTGCTTCAAAGAACTTCTTGTAAAAATGTAATTATTCCAAACTGGGACAAAATCAGGAACTAAGATTCTAAAAGGTGGAGAAAACTATTTATTCTTTAACTCAGATCATCACTTCTGTATTTTTAATGGATATTTGGAGATGTTAAAAACCACGAACATATTTAAAAAAACCTGGTGTTTTTTTTTCATGCATTGTACCTAGTATCATTTACAATCAGCTGGAAAAAAACACGGATATCAATAGCTCAAACTTCCTGAGTTTTGGAGAGTTACTGATGACCAGGTCAATCTATAAACTTTCTGACAATAAAAGCTATCACTGATTTGATAATTTTTTAAAAAATGTGTTTGATGGTTTAAGATTTCATCATACAAATCTACCATTCCAACAGTTTAGACTGTACCTGGCTCCTGTACAAGCTATGTGAAGAAATACAATCTGATTTTCCTTTGCTGAGTAGCTGTAGAGTCAGATGAATTTGATATAGACAAGGTAGGTCTACATTTACAAATGCACTGGCTGATACTGATCTCTACTTAAAAAAGGCTGTCTCCCCTAAAAAAGGATATTGACCTCCTTGCAATGTCTTTTATTACTAGTGTTAGTGTTTGCATAACAATAGTGTGAGGTCTTTTCATTCATATAGCACAAGAGCATTTTCATGGTCTATGCCACAAAAAAACTCCAACAACTTCTAAGTCTCTTTATTAGATAGGCATGATAGGTAAAAATCCTCAGATTCAAGTCTCAATTCAAATGATAGAAATTATCTATGATTCATTGAAAAGAGAAAAGCAAAGCAATTTAATAATTTGAACACCAGTACTTGTTCTGTAAAACAGAGAAAATATAACAGCACGAAATCCCCTTCAATTCATGTAAGTTGAGTTGGTCAGGTACTAGGCAATTTAAAAGATTTGAATGACTTCCAAAGAGTAAAACACGATGAAGAAAACTTAATAATTGCTAAATCACAAACATGATAAGATTACTTTCAAAACCTGACAGTTTGTAAGACTACAAGTCTTACTTAAAACTTAAATTAATCTAAATGGTGTAATTATTCCAACATAGAGTAAGTAATTCCACTAGAAACAAAAAATATATTTTCTAGAGATCAGTTATTTTGATACAATGTCTTTATCAGGCTTGAAATCCCTTTCTAGGAAGGCAATCTGGAATATTTGTATTTGGAAAATTTCAAAACACAAAAGTTAGGCCCATTTCTCATGTTCACATACCTAAATGGAAGATATGGTGGATTAGATCCAGACAAAAGCGTTCTGTAAGCTTCTTCTGGTGTTTTCTTCAAGTATATTACCTAAAAGGAATGGGAGGAGAGGAAAAAAGAGTTTAAAAATATCAGCCCTGAGCCTGAAAAGTCATTAACCACATGTAAGTTTTTCCCAACCACTAAACTCCTAAGAATGTATAGTATACTTTGTCATGATCAACTCCACTGATAGGTCAGAAAAGACATACCTAAAGTAAGATTCGGAAATCAACACAAGTCAGTGGAAATGGGGATTCCTGTTTTCTGTTATTCCTCTCCTTTTACCAAAAAAAAAACAACAAAAAACAAAACAAAACAAAAACACACCACACCAAAAAAAAACCCCCAAAAAAACCACCAAAAAACACCGCATGTTGCTGCAACTGAGAGACTTTAAGACACACTGAACATCATACTAAGATGAAAACCAGGCATCTATACTAGTTCTTTGTCCAACTTCAAGTGAGTCAAAATATCACAGCAACTGACAAAGGAAGCATTTCTTCCATCACAGCTCAACAGAAGATCTTCAAACACAATATTTTTTGATTCTTACTTCAGTAGTTAGTATCAAAGTACTAGTTAATAAAAACATCCAATTCAACAAGCTAAACCTGTTACTATGAGACCAAGATACAGTTAATGTAGCACTGTAAGCCAAGGCTCATTCTGCTATCTCTGAACGCTATCAGCTGCACTGGATTAGAATACAACATCTTGTTGCATTTCAATTCCTATTTGTACAGTAAAACTGGCCCTAAAACAAAACTACCTTTGAACACATATTAAGCAAGTGCATTATTAAAAAACAAACAAACAAACAACACCCCACAATCAAAACAAAATAAACAAACAAACAAAAAACCAACACAACAAAGAAACAACTCACTTCCACAACATTTCATCCAATTTGGACTGGCATATTGAATTCACACAACCAACCATGTTTTGTAAACAAAGCCACAAAATTTTCCTAGCCATTTCCCCCTAACTCATCTTACAACCAGCACCTACATGGCTACTTTTTAGGTCTACTCACCCAATTAATATGGATGAAAATTATTCAATTTATTCTGTGTTATCAGAACAATTGTTCCTAACTCAATTACTGGATTCTTTGTTGTTTGGAGTCAAACCAGTGATTACTAATATTGGAAAAGATTGAGAGATTTACTTAATCGATATGAATATTTACTTAATTAAAAAAGTAGAGGGGCCTATTTCTTATATTTACGCTGTAAAGGTCTGTCTACAACAGTGATTGTTTCTCTGACATTTTCATACTTATGTTCTCAGCTTCCTTAATAATGATGTGGTCAGAAAGATAAAGCTCTCCATGGCTGGGACACTACACAGGCACATGCCATGTAGCAATACCGGCCACATAAACACTACCAAGAAAACTCAAATTCATACCATTGGTTCTAAAAAGTTTACAGAACAAAAAGGGAATTAGTATCTTGCAAGTCCACCTTAACACTCATCCACAATATTTCAAATACAACTGGATTGATCTTGCTCCTGCCTGCACCTGCCATTTTCAAATTACAAGTATATGGCACAGATCCACTCCAGAGCTGCTAAGTTATCACAGAAATTCTGTGAAGCCAACCTAAAGAAACCTGAAGAAAGCCACTGCTGGAAACAGCAAAGAGGCTGTACATGCCACAGTAACTGAAAAGCCTGTGTACTTGCTCACCCTCCAAGGGAAGGACTATGAATTTCAGCAGCAGTGTGATACACTTAGATTATAAAAGAATAAACTCTTAAAGCTCCAGGTAGGGCTGAGAAGTCTAATTTATACTTTTTTATCAGGGAAGAACTCTCCTGCAAGCAAATGACTAAACATGTCATAGTGGCTCACTGTTACCCAGGCGTTTTCTGTGATAAAATTACAAACTTAAGAACCCAACAGCTTTTCTCCCCTGTTGCCATTACAGAAGACTAATATAAGCTATTGCTACCAAAATATGCACTTAGAGTAATTGTAAGAAAAAAATATGACCAACCTATCTACTATCTGCAAGAAAAAGGAAAAAAGCTCACTGGATCTCTTTTCAGAGTTTGTCATATATGGAAGCATTATGCTTCAGCAGGACCGTGCAAAAGTCAGATTTTGGTCCACTAACCAAGTTTTGATCTTTGAAGAACTGCAAGAGAGAACTCTCAGTCTTCTACAAGGGTAGATTTAAATTTCTGGGTTTATCAGGAGTAGTAAGCATCATACACACACATTCTGTCTTCCCCCTGCCCCATTTCTATAAAAGTACAAGAGCAGTCACTGGTACAAATGGACTAGTATCCCTCCTGCTCTTCTCCTCCTGGGAATTCAGATTTTATGAGACAGTAGAGTAGACATCCAGGTAGAGGTTCTTTGGTTTCCAACCAGAAGAGAAACATAATAAACATCTTAAGACTATACAAAGAGGGACCCAGCCCCAGATTCATCCGTATGTTATCATACAGGAGAAAATGCACTCTTCTTCACAATTTCTCCAAGAATGAATTCTTTGATGACAAGTGGGGAGTTCATGCAATCACTTCAGTATAATTTTATTAAACCTACTCCCTCTCACTCCTCTTCTCCCAGAAACTACTAGGGACAAATCGAGTTAAACCAGGCTACTTTAGTTTTGGCATAAGAGTACTTGCAATAGTATTTCAAAACAATTTTAAAGACTTTTTTTTAATTAACTGTTGTGGAAGACTACATAAACAAACTAACAACTAAAATAAGTCTCCAAATAGATGAAGAGAAAAGCAAAGCAATATTTGCTTCAAAATATTCTGTGTGACACCTGGTAAGACTTTGCAAAACCCAGTAGTACCCTGTTTCTGACATCATTGAACAGTCTGTGCTGCAGTCTTGGCCATTTAAGAGGAACCCTGAACGTCTTTGTAAGATCAGAGAAGTCTGCATCTTATTCTGTTCTTGTTACACTTGGAATATTCTTTTTATCTTCGTAATCTAAATGTTATGAGAGAAGTAACCTTTGCAGAACTCTTAAGAGCAGAGACAATAATTTAACTATTGAACATGATTGGTCCAAATGTATTGGAAGTTCACGGTGAAAACCTGAAATTTAGAAAACACATCTTCCTGAGATGCAATTTACAGACAGAGAAGCTATTGTCAAGAAAGTTTTGAAACTTAACTTTCACTTAAACTTATGATTCTCTTAGTAAAATATTTAAACAGCTATAGGGTATTTCAGTACAACATACCTAAGTCTACGAAGTCATTTAACGGAACAATCTAGAGTTGCATAATCACCACTGGAAACCCATTCCTAGAACCTGATCCACTGTTTTCCACGTTTCATTTTACACTTAATATTTTAACACCAGGACAAACAAAACAAGCCTTCTCAATTAACTTTCACACATTAGTAGAGTTCATAGCTATAAGACTTTTTTGTATAATTGAAGAAAAGGCATAAAATCAAGATGATCTTAAATCAAAGAGTACATATACTTGTGTCACAATTTGGATATTCAAATTGTGACAGATCAAATTGCCAATTACATACAGTTCTTTTACTGAGAAATATCATTAGATTCCTTCAGGAACTGCCCTATCATGTAAGCCAAGAGTGTTCATCTACTGCATCTGACTGAACATAGTGTTTACAGGTAAAACTTCAAAACTGCAAATGTTATTTCTTGAGCATGAGATGAATATGCCTGAATTACAAAAGTTGAGCTTCTACACTTAAAAATAATTAGATTGATAACTAACTAACTTTTTAGAATAAATATTAATTTTATGAATTTATTGCTGTTAGTATCAACCATTATAGAAGAAGGTGAATGAAGTCCCATAACACTTGCAAGTTTAGGAATACACATCTATTGAAATAATTCTGGGATGACATACTTACATAACATATTCATACCTTTGTGCAAACTGTTTTCCAATGTTATACTAAATTGAGATGAATTGGAAAGTGACTATAAGGTATTTTCAAGGTATTTTCATGCTTTTTTTTATACTGGTAACACTGCATTATTAAAGAATTAGTCTTGGTACATAATTATCTTCAATAATCAGAAGACACTTAAAACATCTACTGGTCTGACAGGAGAGTAACAGCAACAAATACAGACATAGATAACTTGCACAGGATAGCAATTAAGAGCTATAAGCAGCTTAAAACAGGCTAGGCAAGGGTTAAATGTGCATGCAGTTATGGCACAGTGATTTACCTTATTGTACACATAAGCTAGCAACTCCTTATGTGATATGACAGCTGATAACCGTTATGGAGTACATATGGGGTCATGCCATGGAATACATACTATGTGCTTCTCCTCTCAACTTTCTTTAGAGGGATTTCTGCAGGCCTCCCCCCTCAGTGAGAGCCTTATCCCTAGCTTTGGCTGCTGAGCAACTCCTTCAAGTAAATATATCAGTCTATTCCCATGGTTAAGCCTTAAATACTGTAAATACAGCATAGTGCAATTTAGCTGATGAACCCTCTACTTGGAGTTCTGTCTTGCACCTTACATACCTTCTTACCTTTCTGTTCCTACAACCTGGCTTTGGCAAAAGGCTCTCTTCATGGACAGTATGGCACCCTCCTTGGGTCTAGCTCATAATGATATGGGCATTTTAAGCCCTTACCCACAGAGAACAGTAGTCAACAGCCTGTTGAGATAGTCGTGTAACAAGGACTGGACCAGAGGAATAAAAAGATAATCTCATCCTCTTCAAAATGCCAGCATCCTACACTTGCCAAGGCTTCTAAGAGGTATCAGAAGGTGAAGGCAGGATCAGACAAGAGCAATCCAGTGAAGGTAATTAGATGCTGTAATCTACATATGTGCTAAACGAGTGTTCTCTAGCTATAGGCTTAATTAGACAAGCTTTAAAACACAAAGTGAATCTTTCTAAATACAGAGCTGAAGATAAAATGATGCAAACAGAAAACAACAAGCAGTCTGAATGGAATGACTGAGGTTTCTTTACAAACTGTGTTGTGGAAATCATGACTGAAGATGCTGAAATCCAGACAGATTTTGGATTTGAAGGGACAATAAAGCCTATAAAGATAGGCTATAAAATTTGGAAGCTCTTTAAACAGAATATAAAACACAGAACAGAAAATTAATTCCAGCATTATCAAATATAGCCTTGTATGGTCAAAAACATTCTAACTCATTTATTCTTACTGTTCCTTTTGCAGAGTTATTTCATCAGGACTACTCCCAAGGGTTAAAAACCCAACCCAAAGATTTTTTAAATTTGGACTTATCCTCAATTTTTTTCCATCTTAAAATTTAAATATATCTTTCTCAAGAGCATTTACACATTATCCCCAAAGCTGTAGAAAATAGCTTATTTAATTAGAAGAATCTGCAACCTCAATTCTTTCAATATTATTGTCTGCATTTATAGAGCTTTGCTTTCAGAATAACCTCAGGTCTGAAAGAAATTTGCCATCTTTCACACAGTATAAAGCCTGACTTAACTGAGACTTCCAGAACTCAGCTCACTGTGTGGATGTAAGCTCAGGACCAGCAGCTTGTTAGTTTAAATACTTTATCAGCCTAAAATATGCTATCACAAAGACTCTGAGCTTTCTACAAGTGTGCTCCAATTCTAGAAAGTAAAGCAGGAAGGTGAAATTAAAGTTTGAGCTACACTGTTATTAATACACCCAAGTAGCTGTACAAGTGTCAGCTTGGGACTATCAAAACTTACATGTTATCATAATAAATTAGGCTTGTGTAACTAAGACAGCCATGTGTATTGCACATTATCTGTAATATTAGATGGCTGAAATATCTCAATTTTTCCATAATTCTGGATAGGCCATGAAAATTAACTAAGAAAATAAATCCATCCAATAATCACTATACTGCTGGTCTATTAACGTTACAAAAGGTGAGAAAAAGGTTTCTCCTCCACAGTATGAATCTCACTACAGCCATGAGCAGCAACTGATCCTACAACAGCCAAGTTTAGAGGTAAGTTTGTGATTTGCATTTTTGCCATTTGAGAAAATGGTATCCTATGGGGAACACACACGGTCTGCCAAAGCCATTCCCTTTGTAGTAAAGTAAAACGAGTTAAGTGCCAAAGTTCCTAAAACTCTTACAGCAGAATTTTCAAAGACAGCTTAGAGAAAACTCAAAATGACAATCTGCCTACCTCCCTAAATGGTCATCCCTTGAGATGCTAACTTACATGTAGCAGGTGTCTCTCAAGGAAGGTTAGATGTATCCATGTGATAGATAATACTTACAGCATATGCGCCTATTAAAAATGCTGCATTTGCTCGTTTCCGCTGGTCAAAACTGGTATAGTAAACTATCTTCTTTCTTGATAGACTGAAATACTGTTAAAAAAACAACAAACACAACAATGAAATCAGACAGGATATTTACTGAATACACAAAAAATACTTTAAAAATTCAAATTTCCAAAACTGAAAAAGTCAGAAAAAATTCTTAGAGAGATTAAAGGAGAAAAAAAATTAGTGATACCCTGAACACTATTCTTATAATACTGATAAAAGTGCAGGGAAATAGCCACTGTATCAGGGCAGATCTCTCAGTCTGCTATGTGAAGAAATGTTGTTGAATTTTGTTCAACATAAAACACCAGATTTTTTTCAAATTTTAAATATTTGAACAATAGCTTATGAACTTTGATTAAAGATATCGAAGCTTCAAGACTAAAACACCCTCCTATATGTTGAATCTCTTCAGCACATAATTCTGTGGAGAAGATGAAGCAATCAATCTCACAGGCGTTTTATAAGTTAAACACAACTCTTCCATCTATACTACCTAAAAATAGGGTGACAGACATGTTTAGAAAGCTTCAACAGCAAGAATTTATTTAAAATAAAAAATAGCACAAGTGAAAAGCCTGGGAAAAAAAAAAAAGGCAGGGACAAAACTAGTTACACTTGCAAGTTTTCATTACCAAGAAAAGCAGCCTCTGTGAGAATCCTGTGGACAAAACTCCCAATGAAAACAAGATCAACAAGCATGAGAAAAGAACAATAATGACAAACTGCAGCAAAACTATTTAAAGCCAGAAAGAGATAAAATTATCACTTAAAAATGGCAAGTTGGACAGTGTATTGCCCTTTTTTTTTTTTTTTTAGCTTCATGAAATGCTACACTTTCGTTATATTCTGCAACAGTATCGCTCCTGTTTTCCCGGACAGATTTCTGCAGTACTACCACAGTTCTGAGGAGTCAGACAGACTGAGTTCTATCCCTAAATATTTGAAGTGCATTTCTATTTTTAAAAGTTGCACATTTTATAAACTATCTTTATACCAATGCTGCTGTTATCCAACTTCAGGTTTTTAACTCCAATTTGACAATTTTAATATACTTTCTTTTCCTACTCTTGACACTTGCAGAATTGTGTTTTATTGAAGCAGCGCCAACTGTATTTCACTTCCACAAATCTGTCCAAGTCAAATGTCATCTTAAATCTTGTTGCAAATTTTAGGACAGCTTTAACCACAACCAAATTTTGAAAAAGAAAAAGCAAATAGCTGATAAACTCAGGAGAAAACAGATGTACGTATCACAGCAAGTGTCTTACACCCTCCCTGCCTCCGAAAGAGCACCTTTAATAGCAGCTCTAACTGCACATTCCAGTCTGGTCTTATTATCCACAGCATCCATAGGCAAAAGGAGTGTGAGTTAATGTACATGACTATATCTACATAGGACTGTAATTCCTGAACTAGCTAACGGCTGTTGATTGAAAAAGGCTATATCCAGATACTAACAGCAACATCTCCCTCAGTGTATATGCAAACACACAAAGCACGAGTAGTTATTTAATTAGTGAAGCATTCAATTATTATTAAAACTTGACAAAATGAATCCCAGTATTCTTAAGATCCCTCCTTTCTTCCCCCTCGTCATTTTTTTAATTTCAGTGTTCTCTAACTGCAATTCCACCCATGATGTGGAGGTGGTATAAGATTACAGTAGTTATGTAACAGTGACAGAACTTCAATTATAACTTGTTGACTTATTTTAAAGCTAAGTTCTTTGCAATAGTTTACGGTTCACCTGAAGCACTATTTTAAACCGCAAAAAGCATATTCTGCTAGATAGCCAGAAGTAAGTTTGTACCTGGAGTAGTCACAAAGTAACAGCTCACCCTAAAAGTTCCCTGAATATTTAAATGAAAACAATACATTGTTTCCATTGAGTCATTACCAAAATGTAAAGAGTTTAATCTTTATAAGCCTATATATTTAAATAGCTTTTGAATCCAGGCTAAAGCTTTAACACAAGATTGGAAACTGACATTAATTAATGGCTCACAGCATAGCAACTAAGGAAAACTGCATCCGGATTTTGCTTTTCAGAGCCCCATAAAACAAATCACTGTTTTTATTTGCACGAGTTACTAGAAAGCAAGTTTTACAGTAAGTATTTGCTAAAGTAGCAATGTTAATATGAACACAAATTCTCAACTCAGCACGCTTTCAATATCAATATTAAACTATACAATCTATTTTTATTTTAAATACTGTTTTTCTGACTGTGCTTAATAAGCTAAGTCTATTCGTTTGGCTATGTTCAATGACAAAAAGCATTAAAGACAGCTCTTTAAGGTAACTAGCTTTTTACAGCTCCAGAGCTCCACCTGCATAGATTAGGGTTTTAGTTCCCTTAGAAACTGCACAACTATGGAGAGCTAAAAAAATGTTTCAACAAGGAATTCTTCAATACAGATTGTCTACAGAATAGCTATAGTTAGAGATAATACAGTAACATATTTGCAAATATTTTTTTTTTTATATAATACAGGCACTATGAAGCACTAAAGATGTTTTTCTTTACCAGTAAGAAAACTTTATCATTTACGCATCATTAAAAGACAAAATGTAGCAATATAACAGGACAGCATCTGTCAAGATCTATTCCAGAGGAATATACTCAAAAAGACATTCTTTTGAACTAAAAGCAGAGGTTACAGGACAAGCATGGCAAATTTTGTTTTGGGTGATGAAACCAATTCATTGTGTGTATGAGAGGATTCCAGAACACATTATTTTCACTATGAGATTACTTTTTAATAATAATAGATCAGTTCTCGTTTCTCAAAGTCCTCAAAAGAGATTTACTTGCACAAAAATTGATGACAAACTTAGAAAGTGTCACTGTGGACAATTACTAGATTGATAGCTGTTGAGAATCACAAGATTATTTGACAGTACTTTATTTAATGGGTATGGTTTAATATACTTGCATTGTTCAAGCAAGAAATTACTGCAATAGACTTAATAAGCCTGGACAATGCAAATACTATTTTTTTATATATACACATATATATATGGAACACGTACATATAAATAGCAGTGAATACAAGGCTGGCAAAGTGTTCAGAGAAAACAAGGTATTAGAACATGTACAAACCTGTCTCAAAACCTCAACTCTCCTAAAGGAGATGCTTGAAATTACTGTAGTTCCATGGGTATGCCCAGGTGTTTATTTATATTAAACCAAAACAAAATCAAGCCCCTCTGTGATTCAGCAGCAATACAGTTAGCACACAAGAAATGTTAACCCCATAATTCATAAATCTACCAGAACCTTCCTTCTCCTACCTTTGATCTTCTGTACTTCTTAACATTTATCGCAGCAACACTCCCACTCCAGATACCCCTGCTTCTGAATTTATTGAAATTGTGTAAGGCGGCGGTACATACATAAAAACACAGCAAGTTTTTTAAAGCAGTTTTTATGAAATTAGACAAAAAAATTATATTTGTTTCATAAATGAATCGCAGTTGCTTAGCCAAGCATTCTTCCCCCATATAGAATTCAAAGAACAAGCAGGAAGATAGCATGGCTGAGCATTTTCTCTTGCTGTTAACTTGGCTAGTCAAGATCACCTCCATAGCAATCACCAACCAAAACATTACAAACGTAACAAGGTCAGAAAGGTTTTCCCGTAAAGCATAACCAGGACTTGAGCTCCAACTTCTTCAGCACATGGATATCTGAATAAACTTTTCAGCTTTTCAGAACAGACTTACTGTTTCTAAAACGAGTCAGCATAAAGTTACAATAATTTACTTTAAAATGTTGGTTTGCCATTAGCACATTTCAAAAAGGTAGACTTCTCCTCTCCCATGAAAGGAGAGAGGAAAGCAGAAAACTGCCTCCACGTCTAATTTCCCTCTCAAAACAGAAATATAGCTGAAAGACTTGGAGGGAAAGTTTGCAAGGGTTTGTTTGTTTCAATGAGATCTTACACTCTCCTTTTTCCTGTTCCTATTCATATAAGTTTTAAACTTCATAAAACTCTAAAACTTAAGCACTGTGATTGCCTCAAGGATGCAAAAGTGTTGCAGGACAGCAACATAACCAGCCAGCAATAGAGGCTGAATTTCCAGAGAGATAATCTGCAGTGCCTTTTACCTCCTACGATCAGGGAACTCCTGCTGTTGGTCACAGGGCATGGTTACCCTTAATGCAAGCGTATGCAAGCAGTAAGTTGCCCAACAGGACTCTTTCTCCACGTTGCTAGTCCAATCAGCAATTCCCATCTCTGAAACACCGATCACAGGCTGCCTACGTGTGCCCCTGGTACCACGTAAGAATTCTCATACTTCTGTTGCTGCAGTTGCAGAACTACTGTCTTATACTTTTCCAGGCCTCTGGAATCCTCTCTGGGACACTCATGAAGGACAGGCATGAGAAGGTGATGGGTAGAAGGGTAGAAACTGTGTATTCATAATTCTCAACTAGTGAAGCTGAGCAGTAGCCTTTTGTAGCCAGGCCTACAGTACACATTAGACACACACTTCAGCCCTGGGATTTGCTCTTACAAGGCTACTGCTGCACTGCAGATAGTACCTCAATTAGTACCGTCTGGCATATATCTACACTATTAGAAGAGCAAAGCTTACAATAGCAGGTACTGGCCTACCTCAGGGTAGTGCCAATCAGACAGGCTTGAATCTATTCATGTGCAAGTTTCTATACCATCTCTGGTGGTATTCCAAGCTTTGGCCGTTTGCTTCCAGGTATTACTTTCAAGTGGTTGCACAATCAGGTGACCCTTCTCTATTATGCACTAGGAGTTTAAAGTCGCCTATTTGGAATTAGCCTCTGGTAAGGCAGCAGCAACAGCACCTCCACCTAGTTGATCTGCATGAGATGTTTCTGCCCTGTTCCTGACCATATGGACTTTTTTTTGCCTTTTTTTTCTTTTTTCAAAAAATGGAATATCACAGTTTGCTAAATCAACTCTGCAAATGTCAATAGTTACTAATTCAGGTTCAGTTTGACTCCCTTGTGTAATTTCTCCATTATATGATCTTTGCCTCACTCAGTGCAGATGGTCTTACAACAAGAATAAAGACTGCAGAGACCTACTGAATCGTGTGAAAAACACAAACCTGAGTCCTGAGGTATTTATTACTGTATTCTTATTTTCTAGGTGAAACTCTTGCTACTCAGGATCCCGTTTGAAAATGTTGTAGTTCAACCACAAGTATGAAGGTACACTTCAACAGTGATACACAAGACTATTCCGGTCCCAAACTAATCAGTCTCAATTTGAATCTGGCAAAAGCAGAACTAATCTCTAGCGCTCATAGGCACAGTGAAAGTTAGAATAGTACGTTTATTACTGGCTGTTCTCTGGAGTTACTGCTTCACAGAGCAAGTATTCTCTGCAGTCTTTAATAATTCAAATAAAACATCACAAAAAGCAGAATTAAGGTAAAAAAATAGATACTTATCAAGTAAACATCATTGGTTATATGTTTGAGTGGGACAGTGGCATTGTAAAATAGGGTGATAAGATAATCTATTTACAAGTTCTACTTAGTGTTAGCACAGGAATAGTAAATCCGGTGTTTGCCCAGTATGAACACAGGCATTCAGAATTATAATACTAGAGTCGGATTTTATTTGTAACTAACTTTCTGTATTAAGCAGCAATGTAAATTTTCACTAGAAGCATCTTTTTTTTGCAACAAGCTTACAGCAAGTCTGTAAACCCCTCAATTTGCAGAACCTCCTCTTAAAACTACCTAAGTCAGCAAGCCCCTGGAAGCAGCAGAAAGCATGAAGCAACTTGCATAATGGTTTCATTTGTGCAGCAAACATTAGTCCCAAAACAACGTCATTTTTGATTCAGGAATCCTCTTAACAGTGGCCAGTGTTATCGAATCTGTTGTCTCATCTTCCCCTTCTGTCAGTAACAGGTCTAACATTTCATATTATAAAGATTTTAAATCTGTAATACTTAGTCAAGGGTCTCCTTGATATTTGCACACGAGTGCTTTCAAATGAAAACATCTGTTTCATTTCTTGTGGTTGATACATTTTCTGTACATGCTGAAAATCATTTCTTTACAGGCATTTGTGGACCTGGTTAGATCTACGGTTGCGCTCAGTCTACATTTGTACTGGGTCTGGCTTGGATGGAGCTCTGTTCTCTTCAGAGCAGCCTGCATGGGTCTGTGTTTTAGACTCATGACTAAAACTATGCTGGTAACAGACCAACGGTTTAGCTGTTGCCAAAGAGCGCTCACACCGCACCAAGGCCTTCTGCTTCTCGCTGTGCCCCCACAGCAAGGAGCCAGGGGTGGGCATGATGCTGGGAGGGCACATAGCCAGGGCAGTTGACCCAAACTGACCCGAGTGATAGTCCACACCATAGAACATCATGCTCAGCAACAAAACTGAGGAGCAGTCTTTCTAATCTAGCAGTTGCTCAGAGACTGGCCAGGCATTGGTCAGCTGGTGGGAGGTGGCAAGTGCCTCTGCACCGCTTGCTTTGTTCCCCCCACCCCATCTGTCTCCACTTCTTATTCCCCTACTTAAAATGCCTTTATCTCAACCCACAAGTTTTTCTTGGTTTTGCTCCTCTTATTCACTCCCTCATGCCACATTGGGGTTGGGAGCGAGTGAGCAGCCATCAGGTGCTTAGCTTCTGGCCAACATCAATCCACATCAGGCTTGTGGTTCTGTGACAGGACAATGTGGTTAGAACAAAAAATTCACTCACAGTGATCTGCAGAATTAACTGCTGCATTTA
Organism: Baryphthengus martii; assembly: GCA_013396935.1. Taxonomy (NCBI): domain Eukaryota; kingdom Metazoa; phylum Chordata; class Aves; order Coraciiformes; family Momotidae; genus Baryphthengus; species Baryphthengus martii. The sequence goes on along the minus strand of VWZK01020500.1, from coordinate 137,710 downwards.
CAGATTTTAGACAACTTTATAAGGATCAACATTCTGCAGTCAAAAGAAAAAGCTACTGTGATATCCAAAGAAGGTGCCAAAAATTTTCTCTCTCCAGTGAAGAGCAACTCAAAATTGTCTTGAATCAACAATCAGTATATGGAAGCAAGCAAATTAGAAAACTTCTACAAAGGAATTGTTAGCAAGTGACACTGCTACAAGTAAGACAAAAAAATGATTCATTTTTGTATGTGTAAAAACACATCTCCATAACACTTACTAGAAGCAACACTTGATTAAGTTGAATGAGATTTAGAAGTTAACTTCTCCATTGAGTGAGATTTAGTTTAAACAGTGTGATTTTGGGGACCATGTTTTGTTCTTGTTCATGGGTGTGGGGATTTTTAGTTGTTTTTTTCTCACTTATTCATACTAGCATACCCACTTCATTAGCGGCAAACTCATGAAATATCCAGAGGTTTTTGTTACAAATGTCTTGAAATTGTAAGGTTGTGAAAAAGGTGAACCCAGTCTTCAGTGCCTCACTTCCTAAGCAACAATAACAGCATATTCTTTTTTTCCATTCTGCTGAGGGAAAAGTCAGAACAAAGAATAACACTAAAGCTCAGTAGTAGGCATCTAGATAACGAGCATCTAACAACCACTTTCAAACTGGATACTACATGTTAATTGAATCTAGAAACATAAAAATACAGGAACATTTTTTTTTAAAAAGCTTACCTTTAATTTCTTATTTAGTTTACAGCAATATCTGTATAACATCGCCAAATTTAAGGGTCCAAAATCTCCATAGAAACTGGGAGAAAAAAAGAAAAGTGTTAATTACATAAAAGACCTCAGTAAATTTCAACATGCATGTTGTTCATAGCTAAAGCTGCAAATCAGTAACTTTTGGGGGGATATCAAGTAGCCATTGCATATGGTACAACAAACAAGCCTTTTAGCAATTAATTTAAGAGGGTGATACCAGCAATTAATTTGAAAGCATTTGTAGTTTCAGTTTAAGATGCACCATACACTACCTTTTCCATTATACACACACACACACTAACTTCAGGATTTTTTCTTCATCTCCATGGTATCTAATCTGGTGTTGGCCAAAACTACAGAGTGAAGTACTTCTAGACATGGTCTGCTTCCCTTTATATCATGTTGATGACATCCTAGACAAAGGTTCTATAACTGCTTAAGATGAGAATATATCATTATATACTATGAAGAATAAGCTAAATAAAATTTCTTATGGGTAGTAATATTTATTTAATAATGTCCAGGCTTGATTTGTCTGAAATTTAAGTTTCTTTTTAGGCTATTCTCCACTATTCCAAAGACTCCATATTACACATACACTTCACATATAATAATGTTTCCCTTTCACCCCACAATCCTCAACTCCAGGCAACTCTTCAATTTACTATTTAATGTCTTCTGATTGATCTTGTTTCTCTCTTCTGATTGTTCGTGTTTCTCTCTAAGCTCCTCTTTAAGGGTCATTTTATCTTTGAAGCAGCAACCACTGTCCTTAGGACAAGAGCTAGTAGCAATAGTCTATACAGGAAAATTGTTGCTCAACAGAGTAACACAGGGCTCTTCTTAGCTAACCCTTCCTACAGGTGGCTTCACAAGTAATAGCCTTTATGCAAGCGACTTACAATGACACCGTCTAGAGCCTTCTTCCTGCTCACTCACCCATTGTGCAAAAATGCTCAACATTTAAGTTGCATGCTTTCTCCAATATTTTTCTTTTTTTGCGCATAGAAGTCTTTACCTTCGCGGTCTATGAAAATTTGTTGATCCACACAAATTACAGTGAGAACAGGACTATAGCTTGAAACTGTTTTAACCTGCTGTGCCTTAAGCCTTTTGATAAGAGGACACTTTTTGCCTATTGACAAACAAAACAGGCCATCAGGATCTGAATGCACGTTATTTGAGGAAAGATAAAAAAGGTAACTATGTTCTATGACTTCTGGGCTTTGAAGAAATTGAAATGTACTTAAAATCAGATGACAGAATAAGTGATAGAACTTTTCAAGCTTTCTTCCCCATACCACAGGGTTCATTTTTCAGGAAAAAAAATAATTATATTCCAGTTAAATATAAGAAGAAAACTTATTTTGAGGGCAGTCAAACATTTAGAGGAGGTTGCTCAGAGAGGCTGTGAAATCACAATCCAATTGTACAAGGCTCTTAGAAACACACTCCCACTGACCTTGCTTTGAGCCCACGGGTTAGATTAGACAGTCTCCAGAGGTGCCTTCCAGCTTCAGCCATTTTGCTAGTCTAAGTGGACACAACAATAAAGCAGGAATAGCCCTACCTTTTTGGTGCTTATAACTTTATTAAAATTCTTCTGCCCACATACCCTCAAACACAAAAGCCAAGCCCACTGCAAAGAGAGACAATTAGTCTGATCACCATCTAGTATAAGTAGCCTGCCTGCCGCACCAATACTATTTTCAGTATCCCTTCAGTACAAAAAATTATGACGTAATGCTTAATTACAGAAGCTCATTAGCTAGGTCAAAGACTAAGCTGACCAATAATTAGAACTTTATTTGTAGGTTGCATAGAAATTAACTAACTTCTGCTAGGGCAAAGTTCCATCAGAAGTAAAGCAGGGTCTAACTTCAGAATTCCTCACCTTTTCTGAAATAAGTCTGCCACATAGGATCAGGAGTTATTTTTAAAACAAAACTCTACATACAGTTTTTAACATTTTTTACAATCTCATTTCTATTAAGAAGGACAAATACCAGTTATAACAAGTAAGAAGTTAAAACTGGAGCTCTAAAAATGCTAGAGTGAATGTAGCTTCTAAAAAAAGCAATGTAGAAGGCTTACTAACATCTCTTCCCATTCTGCTGCACTAACACCTTCTTTAAAACAGAAAACCAATCCTATCTTGTTCCATTAACTTAGAGTATTCTTGCACTTAAATATAGGATGGAAGAGTAGAAGTTGGGATTTTAAGATTATCTTGTGAAAAACACTTTTTAAAGTACTGTGAAAAAGCATGGAATACGCTAGTTACAAGAAAAAAATACTTTTTTAAACCAGTGTGAGCAAAGTAGCTTTGACCACCTCAAAGAACAAGTTTATCTAAAGCACTGAAGAACTACAAACATGCTTTATGACAGTAACTTTTTATTACAATTCCTTTGCTAGAAGCACATCAATATGAACTCAGGCATCTACTTTTACACATGATTAAACACAAAGAGGAGTATAAGAAAAGCATATTAAAACGAATTTACAAATTACTCACAACAGACAAATTACTTACTATTTTGGTGGGGATAAGGATGAAACACATTTGAGTCTATCCATGAAGCCATTATATTTCTACAAAATAAAGCTATTCAGATTCTCTCAGATGCCAAGCTAAAGATGTCAGTCTTTGACCAAGTATTTCTCCACCACTTACTACCATTAAGCACAATGAAGTACCTATGTTTAAGACTCTGGTACTACCACTATTTACCTACACTGCAAAAACGAGATGTTTCTTAGAATCCAAACACAATCATAAAGGAAAAGCACTTTTGATCACTGTTGCACCAGTATTATTACTCATGCACCAAACTGGCAGTTTCCCAGTTCCTTACATAACACCAGCCATTGGCTTCATTGATAAAGCATTGTGGTAGCTAGGTGAGGGAGAAAGGTTATTTGTTATGTGTAGAAATTTAACTTTCTTCACTTAATACCTCTGAATTGGAACAAGCTTGAATATCCTTTTTTTTTAGTGGGGCCAAGTGAAACAAGTGCTTTGCAAACCTCTAAATCAAAGAGTTCTCTGAAAGATAACATAAGGCTCTGAAGTCAATGAACTCTGATCTACAAAATCCTTCTTCAATTCATATCCTTAGCACTAAATACAGTTTCTGACATGTTTAAACAGAAGGGTTTAATCTTACACACCCTCATTACTTTTAGTGCAACAGGCCATTTCTGTACTTGAATTAGAGACACTTGACCCTGACTCACCCAGAGGATTTTCTTCTTACGAATAGAATTTTGACAAAGTTAAATGTAAGAAGACAGGAAATGGGCACTGTAGGGAATGGGGAAGAAATGACACACTAAGTCATCATCAGTTGAACGCACCCTCAGTAAGTCTGACAATGACACTAAATTGTGTGGTGTAGTCAACATGCTGGAGGGATGGGATGCCATTCAGAGTGACCTTTACAGGCTTGAGAGGTGGGACCAGGATAACCTCATGAAGTTAAACAAGGCCAAGTGCAAGGTCCTGCACCTGGGTCAGAGCAATCCCAAGCACAAAGACAGGCTGGCAATGAGTGGATTGAGAGCAGCCCTGCTGAGAAGGACTTGGGGATGTTGGTTGATAGGAAGCTCAACGTGATCTGGCAACATGCAGCTCAGAAGGCCAACCATATCGTAGGCTGCATCAAAAGAAGCATGGCCAGCAGGTCGAGGGAGGTGATTCTGCTCTTCTACTCCACTCAGAGACCCCTCCTGGAGTACTGTATTTAGCCCTAGAGCCTCCAGCATAAGACAGACATGGACCTGCTCAAGCAGGCCCAGAGGAGGGCCACAAATAATCAAGGGGCTGGAGCACCTCCCCTACGAGGACAGGCTGAGAGTTGGGGTCATTTAACCTGAAGAAGGCTCTGGGAAACCTTGTACTCATCTTCCAGTACTTAAAGGGAGCCTATAGAAAGGATGGGGAGGGACTATTTATCAAGGAGTGTAGTGATAGGACAAGGGATAACAGTTTCAAACTGAAAGAGGGTAGATTTAGATTAGAGAAGAAACAAATGCTTTACTGTGAGGGTGGTGAGACACTGGAACAAGTAGTCCAGAGAAGTTGTGGATGCCCCCTCCCTGGAAGTGTTCATGGCCAGGCTGGATGGGGCTTCGAGCAACCTGGTCTAGTGGGAGGTGTCTCTGCTCACGGCAAGAGGGTGCAGAAATGAGGTAACTTTTAAGGTCCCTTCCAACCCAAACCATTCTATGACCTGAATAAAGACTTTTATCTGGCAAAAGCTGAAGACAAAAAATATCAAAGAGATTAAATATTATATGTTAGTCACTGATAACAATGTACCCAATATTACTTTACTTCCATCTCTTTCATAGGTAATACACTTACTTTTTATCTAGAAGTTTTAGTATGCATTTACACATTACAAGAAATCAAGGTGCTACTGAAGCTCAAGCCAGTTCAGAGACATCTACAGTGGAGGTGGGAACCAGATATGACGCAAGTGTGGTATTAATCTACATGTCATTATATTTTAATCAAGTACTTAGATGAGAGCTTAAATTATTCTTCCCCATAATCCCATGGAAACTTGCTATCCTTATGCTTCTCAAGCCAAGCAGCAAAACCCCAGAATACTAGATGAATATTTAAACCCTCCTTTTTAAAAATACTATCATAATGCTACCTGGAAGTAGGAGCATAAGTTTCTTGTATCTGTCTTCTCCTTAGAAGAGACTCCTAGAACCACTCTTTCCCACCAGTTGTTATGACATAAGATCTGAGATATTTGCTGTATTGTCTAATAGGAATGGTCATCTACCTAGAAAGGCCAGCCCTTTACAAGCCTCTCTGTGAGCTCATAGCTCTACTCTTAGTTGCTCCACATTCTTCCAGGGAATTCAGTGGTGAAAGAAATGTAGGCCACAATTCTATAGGACAGCAACTCAAGTTGTTTCTCACTGCAATTCCATGGAATGTCACATGAAGATGCCATGAGTTAGCTCAAGCTTTAGGCACCTCTTCTAAATGGTACGGTCACCTTTTACTAACCATTTTAATACCACTGACCCTAGTACAGCAGAATAATAACAAAAAGCTTTCATAACTCGAACTATTGGATGGAATTTGGTCGTAGTCAAAGAAGGAATACTATAGCCTGGCAGACTTTGAAATGAATTTATGACCTCCGTATCAAGATCACAGTCAGTCTATTTATGGCCAAGGTATCGAGTTACCTTTCAAAGCTAAATTGTACTACTTATACCTTACCCAGAGGCCTGAAATGCTTTCACCATAGATGAATACACCAGCGCAGCAGTTTTATACTGCCATTCACTTACAATTTTGTGATACAGCAACAGAGGCACAGAAGAAAGGATAGTAGATTCCCATCTGAAATGCTATTTCAGGATTGTTTTCTTCATGACAGACTAGTGCAAGTTCAGTGTTACTGCTACACTGACTGAAGGATATGCACGCGTTCTTACCAGGCTGTAGGCATTTCCAATAGACTGCATATGCTCCAAAGCCTAATTACCATTTGAGGGGGTGGGAACAGGGCAGATCCACCAAGTCAGTTCTAAACATGCAATAACACTCAGAGGGGATGATGTTACTTGCATGGCAGCTTACTCAGTTATTTATTTACTAACTTGAAAACAGAGGCACAGTTTAACAATCACAATCATTTTCTAGAGTATGTAGAAACGAGCAGACACTAATAGAAATAAGCTTCCTAATTGCAAAACTATACTTTTTTTTTTCCAGTATTTTACAGCAGCTTACTATTAAAATTAAGCAAGGAGACTGAATTAGAATACAAAAAATATTCTCCACTTGCTTTTCTCTCCCTTCTTCCTAGGGTGGATTACTGGGACATTCAGGTCACTGCACTGTAAGGCCCCTGCTGCATGTGCTCTGAATCCTGCTATTAAGCAGTACAGGAACCAGCTACAGCAGGAGCGGCCAACTAGTTACTGCAGATAAATGCTTCAGATCATAAGCTGAACATATCTTACATGCAGCAAAGCTTTTGGATGGAAGCCAAAAGTCAACACATTCGTTACAATCTAACTGGTGGTCAGGAAATCTTACCTACTCAGTCTTCTTTCTCCAAGTCCTGTTTCCTAGAGTGTGTTTCTCCTTACTACTTCTCAAGCACATGAAAAAAAGGCAGGATGCTCAATAGCACCGTCTCCCTGCTCCAGTGTCACCAATTCCAGCAACACGTGAATTGCTAGGAGCTTTATCTGGGCTGATACACAATCCCCAACACTTAATACTACTTAGGGATTGCACACTTCTGAACAAACAAAGAATGATACACAGCACCTATAAACCTAGAAATTATCTATCACTTTACTGCTTGCATTTCAAGGTAGGAATAATGCAGAAGCTCTGGATTACACAAAACACCAGGCAGTCAGTCCATTTCTCCTTGAGTGTTCCAAGCCCTCATCAAAATCCTGATTCTTCAAAATCAACACCACATAGATTCAAACTATACATAATTAAATAGCTATTCCAGATGCATGCATTTTTGATACAATGCTCCTTGATGTCAAGAATAAAGTATCAGTGATGAGATTCTCACATAAAGAAGTTTCCCTACAGAAGAAACTTCAGGTCATGTTCAAAACCTACTCTCTTTGGAAAAAAAAGTCATCTTAACTGAGACCATGCTTCTCATAACGGGTTGCCTATATTGGATGTGAATGTAGCTTGATATAAAACTGGAGCCTAGAAAACAGATCTGTTTTATCCTGGTATCCTTTCTCTGCTAGTAAAATAATAAATAAATTAAATGTCCTCAATGCTTTTGGCAATTGCTTTTATCTTTTCCATGCGAAGAAATGAAAACAGACAGTAAAGCAATGTGTGGGTATAAAATTTAGGAAACTGTTGGAGAGAACACCATAGGTGTTAAGGGATAGCACTTTGCAAGTTTCAAAGATAAGATTATATCAGTAGTTAGTGTCCAAAAGAAAAAACCTCACAGACTGTGTCCTTAGGTCATTTGATTTTCTTGTTTGCAGTGAATTTAAAAATCTCTGACTTCAAAATGGAAAACAAAATGAAGCTGGAGTACTACTCTTAATATTAATCTGTAAGAATTAGACGTACAAAAGCTGTTACTAGATACAAAGATTTTTGCTCTGTATTTACATTCACATAAACAGAAGTTGGGAAATTCTCTAACTTTTTTTTGTGGACTTTAGCTTACTACGCTATCTTGGTCATCCAATAGTCAAGTTCAAGTCTTCAAAAGCTACTGATGTGAACAAGGAACTCTGTTCTCTGTGTGAAGCAACAGCTCTGTTTGTTGTAAGAAGACTAAGTTTAACTTTTCTTTTTTCTTTCAAATGGTATAAGCCACAAAACGATGGAGAAGTTCAGGTGTCCTATGCAAGTACTGTTCCTGGATAGCCAGAGAAACAGCATTTAGCCAAAGTAAAAATAACCAAGTTAACCACTACTCTTCTCCCAAGAAAGAGAAACTGTTTCTTTGCATATGTGCATGCAACAAAGGAAACAAGTCCTCAGAGTCAAAGTCCAAACAGGACTCTTTTAATATTGCTGTAGCTAAACATTTGAGAGTCTTACTCTACTGTTGCTTAAACTCAAAGTAGCAGCTAACATTAAGACTGCTAGGAAATGGGCATGTAACATACCACAGGTGAAAGAAAGTTTTAGTGTAAAACATGGTATGTAAAGAAAATATCATGTTAATTACTTTTACAGTTGCTCAGAAGGTGTCAGAGACCAGATCTGCAAAAGCTGTTTATACAAGAGAACAAAGTCAGAACAAATGATTGAATAAAAATATCACGATTTATGAAAGTTGCCGTTATAATTTAGCAGAGACTCCTGTTTCTCATTATCTAAATAGTAATTCTGTTTGAGAAAACTACTCAACAATAAAAAGGACATAAAAAGTTGCTTTGATAAAAATATGTGAAAGCCAAGTTAACCAGTCAAGTGTAGTATTCTCAACCCAGATCTGTTTACTGAAAGGTGAAACGTGAAAGACGCTATTCTTAGAGAATAAAAAGCTTCTTACTAGTGCCTAACTCATTAATTGAGGTCTTGCCAAGGCAAGGCTTGTCTATTTGCCAAATGACAGTCTTCATCAAGCTGGATTATTTCTCATTAACTCTATTTTCCTGAAGTAACAGTTACCTGCACTACATTACCCTGATTGTGGTACCTTATAACCACTAATGCAGATCTTCTCAGGAGGGACCTTAGAGTTTCAGAGACCAACAAAACCTTACAGAAACAGACCACTCAAAATAAACCCAAAGAATTCAGAAGTGGATAAATTCATACAGGTTTCTTGTTGCCTCAGTTGAGGAATTTCCACACCATTTCCCTAGCATAATAGGTTAAGAGACTAAATTGCAGCAGATTTAACTGCAATAGTGACAGTTCAAGTAGCAAGTTCCTAGTCAGCTAGCATTTCAGATGTTCTAAAAATATTTAAGCTGATATTTATTACTTTTTAAAAGTGGAAATGTTTAAATAAGACAGTGTTATGAATTCATTAGAACAGTTGACAAGTGAAAACTGGAGGCTAAAGTACTCAAGATTACATAATCACACTGTGTACAATTTTGTGATAAACCACGTGACAAGCTGCAAGAGCAAGTCAGCATTTACCAGACCCAAACTTCCAAAGTCATTAGATCTTGCACTACAGTTGTTCTAATAAGTGAGGTATGCTCTTAATGCACACTATTACTTCTTTATGTCTCTTCAAGAATGGGGAAAAAAAAACAAGTGAGGCAGTGACATTTTAAGTACTATGTTATCCAATAACATGCTCTCTGTAACCAGATAACCCCAAAACTACATATTCATGAGGTTTTCAGATCATATACTGCTTCAGTGAAAGTAAACGGACACCCCAGTAAAGTCAGCTAAATTTATTTCTACAACACTTCATACTTCAGTTAGCACTGAAGTTCACAGCATAACAGGCCAAAGAAAAGTAGTTTACTTCCACGCGCAATGAAGTATCTTTGTCTTGTCACTAGAATGATGCATCTAAACAAAAGTCAATAAACAGCAGTATTAACAAAGCTACTTACCTCGCAGTTGTTGAGGATTTTGTGCCTGAGTAGACATGTTTATTTTGTTATCGTGTAACAAACATTTGTAATCGCTTTACTCCAAAAGCAAGCCGCATTTTTGAGAAAATGAGCAGAAGATGCTATCGGGTATATTAAAGTTATACTCCACTATTACTTGCAGACCACCCCTGGAGTCAGGCTCCACCTATGAAACTTCACAGACAGATGTCAAGCTCTCCGATGAGCATAAGAAAAAGGCAAGCTATAGTCAAATCAGTATTTCCAAGAACCAAGACACTTGCATTCTAGTCCTCATTTTGCCTCTAGCTTTCCAATTTCAGAAAGATACTGAAAAAAATATAAAATTTTAATCTACTGACCCCTGCTTTTACTTCCCTGAGATAGTATAAGCTTCCTTGTTGATGAGAGGTAAAAGGAGAGGGGGAAAAATATAAAATCAAGCATGTCTTTACTACCCAATATTGCATACACCGATAGTGATGGGTGCTGCAATACAAATACCAGGAGAAAGTTTAACACTGTTATGTAAAAGAGTTAGGTTATTACACAAAATTCATTCATGCCACCTGATAACTATCACTTAATTTGTACCTCATATTATGTTTTAGTATTTTAATTCAAGACCACAAAAGGGAGAGTACTATTATATCAGTTATAGGATGACACCTTTAATAAAGGCCAAATAGACTAGGAAATAGACTACCAGTTCAGAAAATACATTGAGTTACATGTCCAAAAAATCTATCGATGTGCCCTAGAAGACAAAGGAAACTTTGCTTCATTATCTTGTAATTCTATCTGGTATCAAGTTACACCCTGGTATGTCGTTAACAGGTAATTGGGTTAAGGAGTATACTTACTGAATTTCCTTTACACATCTTAAAAAAAAATTACTTTCCTCCTCAAATTTCTCAGGACTTTAAAAAAAACAAACAACACACACGAAAAAACAACATAACAATAACAAAAATAAAATCAAACCCCATATGTGATTTCTTCAACCTTCCTAGAAGCATATTAAGAATCAGAAACAAAATACTTCAGGTCAAGCATAACACAGAAGTCTTGAGAGATACAGATCAATTTTTTCTTTTAAGAAAGCAGAACATATTCATACAACAAAAATTGCTCAGGACCTTCTCTAGTTGAATCCTCCTTTTAGTATTAGGTCAACCGTACCTTAGGGTACTCCCGAGGTCCCTTCCAATCTCATGATCATTACAGAACCTACTCCCAACTCAAGCAGTTAAATATGAAAGTCAACTTTGGGAACGAATATTTCAGAATTCCAGTAGAAGACACATCTTAAGATAACGAAGACTCAAACGCGTATAGAAAAGAAACCCTGAAACTGTAAGCTGTGCACAGAAAGTAAGCTACAAATCAAGGAAGATTGGTTTACTTCTTCACAGAAGCAGCACTGAAATCACTGGAAGAATAGTTGATGCTCATAAGTGGTTCAATTCATATGGAAAGAGAGCCATAAATCAGACCATTTTTTTTGTTTCCCTTTTGCTGTTGCAAACCCATTGTCAAGTGGCTAGCTATATCATCACACATGATGATCTGGGAAAAGATATTAGAGCAATTATTTTATTTCTTTAGTGTATTTTATGTCCTTTAATAGTACTCACAACTATAATCAGTTTTACTTTTGACCTTCTGTGTCCTGTCAGTGTCTTCCAAACACATGAAGCTTGTACTTCACCATAAACACTTTTTCAGCTATTCTAATGCTACAAAAGCCAACAAGAAGCACTATCTCAAAAGCTTCAGAGACTTACAAAAAAAGCTGTAGAAGTACTTCAAAAGCACATTTAAGTCTTGCATTCTTATGATTCTTTATAAAAGGTGATCACTTCATACTCTCTCTACAAGAAAATATAATACATATAAACCAAGATATTGTTTCATCTATTAGTACCACACAACCTTCTGCTTCAGTCTTCCATTTAATAAGATGTAATTAGTCTTAAGAGATCTTCATCTTATAAACAAATCTTACAAAGCTCAGATATCCTTCCCCTAGCTCAGCCACCATTTAAGCCATTTAACTGGCCTTGTAGCTGTTTTCGTGTTTGGTGGGGCTTTTTGTTGTTTTTTAAGCAGCAATCTTGTTAAACTAGTTTCAGCTGACACATAAATATATTCAGGCTCACTTTATACTCATGCTTTGAGCAAGTACCTAAGTGGGACGAAAATATTCCGTATAGCATTAAAGCCTGTTGGGAAGAACCTCAGGTGATCACTTTGAATAAGCAAAACACAACCAGATCACAACACTTACTTTTCATAGACTAGTTCCTCATCGGTACAGAAGTAGTGCGTATTTACGGTACTTTTCGGTTTACTTCGTAAAGTAGCAAAGTAGAGCCGATCTGAAACACAGGTGAGGGAAACCGTGTCGGACGGAGAGCGCAGATCGGCCCCTTCCCTACTGCGCGCCTATCGCCCCGCCGCCGGGCGCCGCGGCCCCGTCCCGGGAGCGGCCCCATCGAGCCTTTTTCTCCTGCGTGAGCG
>VWZK01020500.1:113714-124726 GCA_013396935.1 Baryphthengus martii | reverse complement strand
CCACGGAGACAGAAGAGGTCTCTCTCAGAGCCTGAGGCGGCGGGAAGCAGGCCGGAGCCAATACCTCAGCAGGGCAGGTCCCGCTCAGAACGGAGGTGAGCGACCCGCGCCGGCTGGCCCGCAGCGGCCTCGGCCGGGGCCGCCTCAGGGGAGGGGAAAAGGGACGGGAAGCGCTTTGCTGCGCTGCGCCGGTGGCGTTCTCACTGACCTACCTGGAGCGCTTATTCGCGCGGGGCCCGGCCCCGCCTCCTCCGCACCCTTATTGAGCCGGACAGGCAAACAGACCCGCCATTGAACGGCTGTCTTCCTACGTCTCCAGCCAATGAGCGAGCGGTGCCTGCTGAAGAGGGAGCTGCTGCCGCTCGCTTCTCAGCCGCGGCGCCAGCCACTCGCCCGCAGGGGCAGCTTCTGCCGCCCGCCGGACTTTCCGTAGCCTGCCGGGCCCCCCTCCCCTGGCGAGGCCTTGTGTCCGCTGAGCAGCGTCGTCTGCGGGGGAGCGGGAGCCCGGAGGCTCCGTCTGCGAACAGAAAGGCACGAGACGCGCCCCTGTCACTTGAAACTCACTGGTTGGAGCTACGGCCTCGAGCTCTTAGCGAGAAGTCACCCAGCGGTGAAGAGTTTCACGTCTGCTTCAAAGGCTCTCCTAAAACTACACAAAATTTCTTGTAGCTTGATGTTTTTAAAAAGTGAAAGGCTGACTTTCTGGTAGCTCATTTGCAAAAGCTGAATGAGCTTCTAGTCTGCGATTAACTTAATGCCAAACAAACAGAAGCATCAGAAGTGTTAGAAATGCCTTTCTTCCACCACCCTCTCCTTTAGAAACAGCCGAGCAGAGCAGACTATCCATCTCATTTTACAACTAAACAAGCGAAAGGTTCAAAGGAGAGATAACTTGAGGAGAAAAAAAAAAAAAAGGTATTCTTTCCCCAAATAAAACAAAAAAAATCACACCCTTGAAACACCTTAAAAAATGCCATTGTAATACAAAGCAATCCGCAGCCCTGAGGTCTGCATTATTATCACCATATTTTTCCCAACACTATAAATAACCTACTGTAACTACCAATTCATGTAAGAAATTCTACTGTGTCTGCAGTGAGGTTAAACATGAGCAGGAAACACTTTTGACTCTTCAAGATCTAGCATCATAAGCACTGGGTAATCTTTAAAGCCTTACAAATATACAGAAGTACTACAGGAAATACTTCTCCTGTGCGATTGTTGGTAGTTGCTTATTTATTTTTGGTTTGGGTTCTAATAAATTGTACCTGTGTTCTTACATGGTTCTTTTTTCCCTTTTCTTCATAGCTCCATAAGTAAGTATTCCCAAATATGACTCTCTCTGGGCCTGGTTCTATCAACTTAGGTAAAGAACCTAATTCTCTGGGGTAAGTACTATTTCATACAAGATTCTTGTAAGACTGAGACTACAGTCTTCTGAAACAGCAAATTAAATAAAGGTTGTTTGAGGGTATTTACTTTTTGTGGAAATAAGTGTGTTCATCTTTTCCTATATTGTTCTATATGACTTTGACTTGTATTTAACCCTTAATTATTTCCTTTTTTTTTTAATTACAAGCAATTCTCTCAGGGGTAACATATCCTGGGTAAGAGAGGTATCAATTTATTTTCTCCAGAACCATAGATTTTTAACACGTTTTTTTTACTCAAACGTTCACTACACTTCACTGTAACACAAATTTCTAAGTCTGTGCTGCGCTCTACTTGAGGCAAGTTTGTATGAGCATACTTAAAAGTAGCTTTAACAAAGCAATCTTGGGCAACAGAAGCAAAGATGGAGCAGAGTAACAGGCTAGCTGTCCAGTATCTAGAAACCCTAGATAGGTAGTTTGTGTTAAAGCCTGTTACTTTTAGACCCATCAAACTAGGCTGGTGAATCTAGGAGGCAAACATCACTAGAAAGTGAAACCCCGCTGTCAGTTGTTCTGTGTATATTGCTTATATACCTTCTACAAAATGACAAATGTTGGTTTGGCTGCATACAAGTGCTGACTTGTGGCAATTAGCTAGAGCCTTTGTAAGCAGAGAAGATACTTAGAATCTTCCTCTTCTTCCCTGTGAAGGTATGCGCAAAATAACCTCCACATTTTTTCAGTTCCAGTATTGTCTCATAGCTTTTAGTACTATTATTACCTAATGAATTTCACCTTGTAAAATGCTAGTCTTAAGAATGTTTACACATTATACAATTTTGTTTTTACAATCATTCCAATTACTGTTTAACATTTGATAGTATCAAGTATCAAAGCTACAGTAACATCTTCTGGCATTTTTTTAACTGTAAGTAAAGCACTTTTCTTGTAGTCCTGTTGTATCATTTTAAGACTATATCCTGATTTTTCAACGAGTGTTTCTGAAATACATCTTTTAGGTAGCATTTTAAAAATCCTGTATTACATAAACATTTATTTCTACAGAACATTCAGAGGTGGTGATGAATCCATGTAGACTCAAAAATACTGCCAAATGACATCCAGATAATATCTTAGAAGAAATCACATGCATATTATTTTGTTAAAAATACACATTCTCAGTAATGGATTTTGTTAAAGAATCTCAAGGCACTTATACAATCATCAAGGGATAGTTATCAGGCTTTAAAAACTAAACAAGCAAAACCCTTTGGGTTCCTAAGCACAATGAATTATGGCTAGAGCTGAAGTCTTCTTTTTGATTTTTCTTTGCTATCTAAGACTAACTGCTTTAGGCTATGTTTTTTGATGGCTTTTTTTTTTCCCCCCTCATGAGTGGGTCTTACCTAAATTAAATGAATGCATTTGCCAACAAGGACACATTTAAAAAAAAATACATTAAAAAAAGAGATATTTTGGTGCTAGCCGTCTGTATGCAAACTGTGAGTTACTTCAGACACCTAACACTGTAAAACTTGGTCAATAATCTGGAGATCGATACATCGCAAATCTGTTTCACGTATTTTATTTGACAATGGTACAAATTAAGTTTACCAGTATAATAAAAGCTTGCTCTATTAATTCTTTCACTGATACAGAACAACAAAAAACCCCAACAACCCAAAACAACTCCTTCCCCCAGCAAAGAACCCAATACTAAGATTTAGCTGAGTTGACAGTTCATTTCACATTTTTAAAGTAAGGTAAACAACATCTGTGAGTCTTCAGAATTCTAGTTGAAACTGCACAGGACAGAAATTACAGAACACCAGTAAGTAAATGAAATGCAGTAAACAACCACTAGGAAAGTTGCATTTCTGGAAAGATCATAAATCTGTTTGTATATTACTTACTACTGCAGTACAGTACTTTTCGCTATGACAAAAAATTTAAGCAGACTTTACATTGCCATGTTAAGATTTTGCTTTTTAAATTTTACAAAAGTACTAGGAAGACTTCACGGAACGGAAACACAATCCTTTTAACACTAATAGAACAAGGCAAAAGAATCCCCCATTTCCCCCACAGAAACGCAAAGACTCACGCCCAGAACTGGTCCTGCTGTACAGAACTTGTCACATTTTTCAAGCACTTTTTGTTCAGCTAACTTAGTACAAAAAATTCTAAAATTATACACCATTTGTGTAGGTGCTATTTGTGTACTAGGTATTAGCTGTTATTGATTGCCCACACATATCTTTGAACTGATACCAGGAATCAATGAAAAGCTGATGCAGATGAAACTAAAGCTACTTTGGATGCCAAATTTTGACTCCTCTCTGTGATCTAGGAAAATCACTGTCTTTCGTACTTTCCTCCATACCACAATAAAGTTCTGTAACTGCAATGGAAAAGGTTTCTCTTGTTTCTTTTAGCACAATGTTTCCAGAACTATAAGAGTCCCAATCTAACAAACGCCATTAATAATAGCTGTTTCTTGCTATAGGTGAAGCTATGAAATTTGGAGACTCGTAATAGTCCAGCCCTGTCAATTATCGCTGTACCTTAAAATACTATTTTTTTATAATGCTTTACCCATTCATTGCACATTCTCTTGTTATAGCCACCAAAAGCAAAGATGAAAGGAACCAAAGAATTAAATACTCATTTGAAATAGTAGTTAAAAAAAAACAGTAGACTTGTAATATTACAAAATGTACACTCTGTAATAAACATAGACAGATTGCTCTTATTAGGAATTGTTAAGTAAGACATTTTTAAACAGACATGCTCTGGAAGGGGGGTTGGACTCGATCTTTCAAGGTCCCTTCCAGCCCCTAACATTCTGTGATTCTTATATGTCCACCTGCTAAGTTTTACCTTTCACCTGCTTGCAGTGTTGCAGCAACTCTAAGCAATTAGTAACAGGAAAAAAAGCCACATCAGGGATGATTTTCCATTATCTCAGCAGAAGTAGATACTGTAGGCAATGGTTTTAGGACTATCTGAGATTAAGGTGAGGTACTCTTTTTCTGGCTTACTTTCACAGCAGCTTCAGGAACATCTCAGAATACAGAATAGCTTATATACAAACTTCAAAGGGGTTTTGTACAGGAGCCTAGAAGCCTAGCCAACAGTTTACTGTAGCCCTTCTACAGCTTCACTGGGAACTAGTGAGGAGGAGGTGAGGGGGCAGGGGGGAAGGTAAGGAAGTATCTCAACGTATAGCTATCAAAAATACGCCTAGACCTCATTTGACTAGGTATGTGTATTTTTTAAAAAAATATCAAAACATAAGCACTGAAAGATAAAGGGTGCACTTTTGTCTGCATGTTTCAGAAGAACTGGCCTAACTAATTATAATAATTTTTCAGGGTCTAAGGAAAGAGGATGATTTTATCACAGCTAAACATTAGTATATATTCTTTAAGTTTTCTCAAAACTTATCTTGAAGAATTAGTAAGAAAGGAAAGAAAAATAGGTAAAGCGCCATATGGAAAAATTCAGAAACTACAAATAAGGATGGCCAAGATGCAGTAATTACACCTTCTTCTTTCCTTGAACTCAGTACAATTCACTGAGTGTTGTTTAACATCCAACTCCTTATATTCATTGGCTTACATTTTATTTTTATGATTGGCATAATTAGGAAAACCAAACTGAGAAATCATGATATTAGAATATTTTAAAGGCATGCCATCATAAATATTAACCAGTTTATTTACACAGTAAGATCTTTGTAACAAATGTTCGGCTCGGTGCCACATTCCAGAATAGCCACTGTTCGTGTCTTTTTCTAAATTTCTTATATCAACAGGCTTCACAAACACTCCTGAAGGCTTTCCAGTGTGCTTGGCTACCAGAAAATTCATGGCAATATCATCACAATTTTGAGTTTCATCTATTAAAGCATAAACAGCTTCTGGCTGTCTCTGAAAGTGTTCTAAATACCCACTATGAAAAAATGCTGCACCAATAAGAACCATAGAATACTGATCTCCGTTTCCAAATCCAGGGTTCTGCAATTCAAAGCTGCCATAACTGTATACACCTGAAGGAGTAGAAATGTGCTTTCTAGGAACAAATCCCACTATCTGCTCTGGAAATTGCTGAAAGAAAAAAAAGAAAATTTAAAAATCAAAATAAAGCCCACACAGTGAAATGCAAATGTGTGAAGGAAAATGTGTGTATTTCCGTTAAGAGAGATTTATGCTTTTTTTTTTTTTAAATGAGAGTGCACAAGATTATTGCCAGGAAAGAACTAAACTGTTGGCATGTGGTCCTTTGATCTACATAAATGCTGCAGTTAAATACAGTTTTACAAAGCTGACACAGTATGCCTCTTTCAACATCATGCAGTGCCAAGGAACATTTATTCACTATTTGCAGCTGTATATTTGGCACTCAAAGTAAGTTTGCAGACAATTGCTCTTAGAGAGAAGAACCCCCACACTTTTGTAAATTTGAAAGTTATAAATTACAGATACAGCTACTACTGAAGAGTATTTTTGCAATTTCTACTATTCAATGCTTCAATCCTTCTAAAATTTAACTTTACAACTAGAAAAATCCATGCCAAAACATTATGATCCAGTATTGCTCCAATTAAAACCATTAATCTCAGTTTTTCACTCCCAAATGCTGCCTGCCAAGGTGCAAAACATTACCTGCCAAACAGAAAAGGCAAAAGCAAGGTCATGAGCACTGACTAGTGTATCATCATCCATCATTAAAACAGCTGGAGGAAGAAGAAAAAAGAAGAAAAAAAGAAAAACTTTTAACTTATCAACAGATTAAGTAAGCGAGCACAAGTATGCAGCACAGAATTTGACAAGTTAGCTGTCAAAATTCTATAACCATTAAGCAGAATTGCAAAACTGAATTGTAACTCCTTAAAAATAGACTGAGAGAACAGCTTTCTGAGCTAATGCAAGGTTGCAGCTTTAAGGTAACTGGAAACAAATGTAAATTCTGGATTATTTGCCAGGCTGTAACAAAACTCAGCAACCTTTGATCATCTGAGGTACAGCTGGATAGACAGGTGTTGAAAAACTTGGGACTGTTTGGCAAAGCAACTTAAATTTCTACTAATCTTGTGTAAAAATAAAACTAAAGAGCTAGATGCCATTCTTTAGTGTGTAACATTTATAAGAGATTCATAGTATAAAATTTTATCCGTCTCCTCACTACTTGCAAGTTTAAATAATCAAGCTTAATAATTGTACAATATGATTAACTACAGAAGGAAGAATCTTTGCCTTGAATTTTAGGTAAAAGACTATCAGAAAGTGGGAAAAGAAGGGTATTCCTAGATCATAACTCCAGGTGCATTAAAGCTTTTTAAATTTGCAGTCAGCACAAATCCAGTAAATAACACACTTAGGAAGTTGAAATTTCTAGTGTCTTCCTCGAATTCATGGGTTTTGAGTAGCAAGGTATGTTAGGAAGGGGGCAATAAATAGATTTACCTTTACTAATCATGAGTAAGGTCAGGTCTGTAATGCAACATATGGGTTTTTTTTCCACTTGAAACAAACAGGACATAGTGTTGTGCTTCTCCTGGAAAGAGCTTAGGAAGAATATTTAGATGAATAGCCAAAAGACTGGGGAAAATACTCTTAAAAAGGATGCATTAATTGAGATGGAAAGTCAGACAGCTAGGGAGGGGAGTTTCTCTGAAGAGCAGGACATGCTTGAGAACTTTGTCCTAAAATGGACAGATTAAATCAACTCTTCATCAGATGAATTAAGTCCAAATTAACGCAGACTGAATAAGTACAGGCACTATGAATTTCAATTTACACTATAAAGGGAAGAGGCTGAACTACCCATGTGTGCCTGACAAAGGAAATGGAGAACAGGAAATGGAAAAGCCCATGGAATACATTCAATATGCCTCTTTTATTCCTTACTCTTAACTGACAGCCTCTACCCTGCTGAGGGAGGTGTGCATCTGATACAGAAGAGTCCTCTGTTATGGTATTACCCATATTCTACTAAGTGGCCCAACAGATCCATGGATTTATTACATAGCATGACTCAAACCATCTCTCTTTCGACATTCAGGTTTTAGGTGTGAAAATAGTATCAGTAGTAGTGATACGAACTGGTGATTACCTTTTGTTTCCAGCTCAGGGAAATTCTGGAGTCTATTCCTCATGCGATTTACAGTTTGAAGTTTAAAAACAACAGGGACAGGATGAGGCCCCAAGGAATTCCACATTTCCTCTGGTATCTTTTCACCAATGTTGTTCCACACAACAATTACTTTATGAAGGTGGGGGATGGCTTGATAATGATTTAAAAGCTTTAGCAGTAAGTCAGTTCTATTATATGTCTGCATAATAAGAGTAAATGAATCCAAGGCAGACTGACTCTGCGTTTTTTGTTCTCTTCTCAAATTGGGCATTTTGTCATCTTTAATACTGGGAAGCAAAGCTGTTAGAGCACCTGCCACAAGAAGTAAGACAATGATCACCACAGAAGTGAAGCGTAGTAGGCGGATTCCCATAACTCTTCCTGGAAGCTTACAGAAGGGAAGATACCTTTAAAACAAGTAATAGGAAATGAAAAGTCATTAATCCCACATAGAAGTGTCTCCCTTACTTGAGAAAACTCCCACAATATTAAGTAGCTTAAGAAAACAAATAAAGAGAATTTTAGGACTTGGGCCAGTGAGCTTCAACTATCAAGATGGGTATGTATGGCATTCAGTTTCTAATGTTTATTTGCTTTTACCTTTTTTGGGGTTAACTTTGAATTTCATTGTTTTGTGAAAATGAATTTACAGTAATTCTTTATATTATTCATCATCTCTTGTTTTCTCAGTACTGTGTTTTTGATCGAAAATTTACATACCTCACTAAACCCATCCAGCTGAAATTACAAAGCAAGTTTGAACAGAGTATATTCAGCATTGTAGAAACTCCGCTTTAGCTGGGAAACAAAAGGGAGAGAAGGGGCCTTCTCAAGAGCTGTGGCAGAAAGGAGGAAGTAAAATGCTCTTTCTTTTTCCATTGCTCAGGCACCATACACAGAAGCATCAATCTTTATCACTGATTTCCTTAGACATTTTGTCAATAGTTTGTACATCTACTCAATAATGGTTATTAATGTGGAAAATACAATCCTGATCATACTAACTGGGGCTATGAGACAGGTGGAGAAAAAATGTGCTAAATGAAGTAATGCAGGAATACAGCAACATCAGTAACAGCTGGTCTGCTAAATCCACAACTCAATGGCAACTGGAAATGAGATGCCAGGTGTTACATATGAGCTAACTAGGGGAGCAGCAGGGCCTCCTGATTTCAGAGCTGAACAAGAGCTCTTAGACAGCAGCTCCTACAAAGGTAGCCCCAAGATTCATGCCTCTTAGGTAGCACTCCCAGTTCTCCAGACTTTTCTGAATTGTAAACTCAGCAGGATCCAGCAGCCACTGCATTCTATAGTTTGTGCCTCAAATGATGTGTGATCCACATCTATTCTTCCTAATTTACTTGCAAGATTAGCATGAATTGAATACAAGATGAATATTCTAAGCTTACTATTAAACCGTTACTTGTTTGTGCATATTACTCATGTTACTCCATTAGTAATTTTTAGGCTTTCAGTAGGGAATTCTGATCAAGTTAAGCAATCCAGGACAGCCCCACCAATTACAATTTCCGAGAGAGTATCTGTGTGCAGAAGCTCCGATTGTTTTGGGTTTTTTTCCACAGTGCATACACCATGCTTCAAAATACGAATGTACCTTACTTTAGTCTAAAAAACTCTCAGCTTACCTCATCGTTGCCAAGTAGGATTGTTTTTCCCTCCTTGTTTTTAGAGGACAGTTGTTTGCAATCTTTGAATCTGCTGGAAATGAAAGGGACTCTATAACTGAAGATCAACAGTTATCCCACATGCTACCCAGCATCCTTTTACAAGTAAACATTCCTCTCAATTACTGAATGATGTAGACATTCTTGGCAATTATCCAATCCCTCTTCCTATTTCTCAGCTGAATATTTTTTCTCTGTACACTCCAGAAAGAAGCTATTACTTCAGTTGGTTAGCAAGGAAACACAGCATATTTCTCTGCTTGTAAAACTCTTCCCTTTGTACCAATGCAATACCTGTTGTGCTCTACCCTTAGGATCAAATACAGAAATAAAGTAGGTCTCCAGAACCTCACAGTCTATTGCTTTATTTACCAGGCACCACTAAAACATGCATTTGGCTACCACAGTCTGGTAAGGAGCCCCAATAAAACTATTATCTGGCTCATCTCCTTCATACTCTCCTCCCACTAAGCTTACCAGTTGTGTTAGAGGTTTAAGACCCAACGTTTTGTTCTTCCCTTCTGATCTGGCAGCTTGAGAGAAGGGAAGCAAATAGGAGTGTAAGCGCAAAAAGAAAGGATGCACAAGGTGCAGGACAGCAACTTAAGAAACCTGTGTCTGTTACGGCTCCTAGGTTGTTGGAGGGACTTTTGTTCTTTTAAAACAAGTTGAACAAAGAAAGGCAGTTTCTCTAGCTTTTATTTAGGAATGGTACTAGAGAGCACGAACTTGTATTAAATACGTGAACCTATGTGAAAATTTGTAAGACTCATTTGTTTTGGTTATATAAAATTACTTCTTCAAAGTACAGAATTGTGAATTTGTGCGTGTATCAATCTGACTATGCCCACACATATAGGTCTTCCTAGATTTTAGTTCCTATTTTGCCACTGACTTATTTTGTGAGGCTGGAGATTTCACTGAAACTGTTTCCAGAAGCCAATTGCTTCTTTTAGTTGCTTCATTCTATAGGTGTAACAATCATGCCCGATTCCAAAAATGCTTCACAGCAGTGGCTACTCAGCATTTCTGAGGTCCACCATAACTTGGTCATACGTGCTTTTAAAAAGGTGAATCTTAGATTCTCTTTCCCCAATTGCAACCTAGTTGTAACAATACTTACCAATACTACTTCAAAGATTAATTATTTAAATTTTAAAAGCACGGTTAAGGTGAAAATACATACGTTATTTATTGTGATAATGAGACTTCCTGGCTTGCCATACATTCTTGCGCTTACTCAATTGCGTACAGTAGGCTGTGATGGTTAAGTAAGGATGATATTATAAAATACTCTTTGTTTAAAATAAATGCCTATACAAAATCTCCAGAGGTAGTATCCTGGCATGGTCCAGTAAGAAAATGCCAACCAGTTTTGCCAATTAAGTTACAAAATAGCACCACAAGATCAATCACTTAAAAATTCTTACAATACCACTGGTAGAGAACGCTTTTTCGGAACAAAACTGAGGAAAATAAAAAAATAAACCGCTAGGTTAAAATACAGTGTTTTAATATTCCGAGAAAAAAAAAATATTTTTTAAACTGGTTCTGCTCTTTTCGTGGGCAGCATCTCCCAACACCATTTCCCGGCGATCGCACGCAGCCACGCAGCAGAAGCGCGCAGCTCCCCTCGTCCGCGGCCCGAGCTCGCCGTACCCCCGCACACCGCCCCCGCCCGGCCGCTCCTCACGCCCGGTTTCGCTCACGTTCAGCAGGGCGCCAGTTCTGCCGCTCGCTTCCCTGGCACCGAGGCGCGACCACCGGCTGTGCTGGGCTTCCGAAGCCTCGCCAACAGCGGCGAGCGCGGCGGCAG
>VWZK01020500.1:54538-113146 GCA_013396935.1 Baryphthengus martii | reverse complement strand
CCTGCAGGCGAGCCGGGCCTCCTGGCCCGCCACCCAGAGGCGCCGGTAGCCGGAGCGTCGGCGGCTGCTGGAGAGCTTGCCGCGACCGGAAGCGCTCGCGTTGTTAGTGAGCGGCTCCGTCATCCCAGCAGCCAGATCCCCGCGGCTCAGAGGGGAGGCACTCCTGCTTGGGGGAGTTACGGAGGAACGCTCTTTGGAATCGGTGCCCTGCCGGCCGTGCTGCTGACCTTGGCTGAGTTACAGAGCCCGGGGCTTGTACCCGTTTCCACAGAAGTCCTTTGTCTGGGAATGTGGCTTCATTTGAAAGGTGATAGCTGAGTGGCAAAACCCAGCACTGCACCAAATGTCATTGTCTCTGAGTGGGAAACAGGAATTCACGTATCCTGGCATAGCTGGATGTACATGCCACATATGCATGAGTGGTACTTTATGTAGCACATAAATTCACAAAGATAGGAAAAACAGGAGGGACTTGACTAAATTGCTACTGAAAAATCTGTCATAAAATATAAGCAGAAATATAACTAGTACCGTTCTACAGCGCACAGGTAGGGAACAGACAGTGGCAGTAGCATCTCCATCATGCTTCGTTCTTGATAGAGTTGTTTTATAGTGGTATTTCAGTTTCTAGGTTAATATTTCATTTTTAAGTGGACAGTCATGAAAGTGTCATTTTATACCAACAGCGTGTTCTTCAACGTGGAATTTAAAGTCTTTATCAAAAACTGTAGTATGGACACAGATTACTGGGAGTTTTAATCAAGAGTCTTGAGTGAGAGCGGCAATATAGATTTGGGAACATTTGCATCCTACTATTTATCATTTTTCTCTGAATCTCTTAAATTACGCTGTAAAATCCTTAACCTTGATTACAGTAGTTGCTACTGTAGCACTAGTGAGAACACTCTTACGGGCACAGACTACGCTGGCGATGTGCTTGATTTTGACCTAGACTTTGATTCACTTTGCAATCGCGCAAGGATTATTGTGTGTGTGGCCTATTTATTCAAGTATGGATATAAGATGCAAATGTTTTTCTCAGTGGTTCAAGTATAAAGAGCTTTACGTTTATGTGAGTTTGTTCTGATGTCTTTCTTGTAAGCATAACAATTTTTGGTAGTGTGACCAGAAATGAAATCTATACTAGACGTTCTGTATATCAGATAATTAAACTGAGAAACTTAAGTAACGCTTGTCAGAAATTAGTCGCTGAAGAGTGACAGGTTTAGAGAGTTGGGGTTGTTCATCCTGGAGAAGAGAAGGCTCCAGAGAGACCTTTTATTGGCCTTCCAGTTCTTAAAGGGGGCCTACAGGAAAGATGGGAAGGGAGTGTAGTGAAATGACGAGTAATGATTTCAAACTTAGAGTAGATTTAGAATAGATAAGGAAAAAAATTATTTACTGTGAGGGTGGTGAGACACTGGAACAGGTTGCCCAGAGAGGTGGTAGAAGCCACTTCCCTAGAAGTGTTCAAGGCGAGGTTGGATGGGGCTTTGAGCAACCTGGCCTGGTTAAAGATGTCCCAGCTCACTGCAGGGTGGTTGAACTAGATAACCTTTAGAGGACCCTTCCAACCCAAAGCATTCTATGAAAATTATTTCTTTAGTTTGAAAAACACAACTCCTAGCTCTCCACATGAGAGATGCAGAAATGCAGAGTTTGTAAAGCAGGTTTTCTGTATCATCTCAGAGCATTTCTTTGTTCCATTGTGGACTGTCTTGGGTATGGCCAGTACCTGATGCTGCAAGTGTTAGAGAATTTTGTTCTCTCTAGTGTCCTTGATGATATCAGTGGACGTAAGATAGCAAGGCTAACAGGTTGCCATGATTATTAATGGGATTCTTCCTTTGGCTTCTACACACCAAGGAATTTCTGTTTAGCTGTGATTCTGAAAACTGCACTTTTATCCATTTAAATTCAAACACGTTGCCCTGAGTTCTTTGACTAGGATTTTCTTATTTCAAAATCAAATCTATGATTTCAGCCCCCCAAATTTTTGTACACAAGTTTTAAGTCTTCAGTGTTAATTTCTTTTATTTAATTCTTACTTCTTAATGCTCCTTAGCTTTTATTTGCCAAGCGAGTTTTTTTTCCTGAATTCATATAACTCTTTTGTCTTTTATATGATCCTCTTACAAATGCTCAGGTATGTTGATGTTCTTGAAGCACAAACAACAGAACTGGGTGTATTTTTTAACGTTGAAATCTGCAATTTGGACTGTTCTGTTTTAAAATACTATTACATGCATACTTGTGTAATTTGGTATTAAACATGTTATTAAATTAACTCTGGAAGCATCCTCTTCTAGACACGATGTGTTTGAGTACAGCATCCCTACTAGATTACACTGTCGAAAAAGTGTTCCAGTTCTGATGGAAGTTCTTGCGTACATCCCATGTTGCTAGTTTTTGACTGGATTGCTTGTTTACTTCAGTAATCATTTTGCATCCACTTTTTTAAGATCTCCTTAATTTACAGATCATTTTTTAAAAAGCCTCAAATGAAATCAGATATTTTGTCACAGGTATATGTTGTCAAAATTTTATAAAACTGTTTTGATTAATCCATTGTTGGCTTTTCTCACTGCAAACATTAAAGAATTTTTGACAAACTTTCCCTTTGTGTGAAAACTCTTCCAGAGTATCAAGGTTAAAAATAGGTTTGAGAATATCTCTCTTGTAAATGCTCAGTGCCATCACTATAGTGGTACTGGTAATCTTCAGCAGAACAGTTTTGTTATTATTGCACTAGTTAACCTGTCTATCAACCGCATATAATAGATACACAAAAGCAATACCTTTAAAGCCAATTTTTTTATTTCACTAGATGTGAAATACTCCTACAAGCTTATGTGAGGTCAGTATTTAAAAGCAGCTTGTGTGTATATGCTTTTCTAGCCAAATCTGCTCAAATGGTCGGGCTGTAAATTGAAATATAAGAACAAATACCTGCCACTGAATTATGTTGGCAAGAGATGAGGCTGTGGATACATCTACTCCACAGGCTTTGGTTTCTGTCAGTGGAAACCACCCTCCGCTACCACCAAAATCAGAGGCAAGGAGGATTTTTTTTTTGCCGAGTGTTCTTCCAAAGTACCTTCCCTAAACTGACCAAAGCAGTTTTGTCATCTTGTTTGTATTGGTGATCTAATGTGGATTTCTCTGTGCTAGCAAAACCATGTCTGAAGCTTAGATGCACAGTGTGCTAATGTGTAAAAGATTTTTTTCGTACTCAGCATGTAGATGATGGAACATAACACTTTTTTTTTTCCATATTCTTTTCCAGTTTAGGTCTAATATCAGATTCTTTTCATATGTTTTTTGACTGTACTGCTCTATTGGCTGGATTAGCAGCTTCAGTTATTTCAAAATGGAGGTCAAACGATGCTTTCTCATATGGGTAAGAAACTTCAAGCTGTTACCTTAATGTATTTTAGTAAATGTCTAGGTGGTAATTTTTCAGTGTATGAATAAAACCTTTTTTTGCAGAACATGGAAAAACTATGTTGAAAGTGTGGTTTTTTAAGGTGAGTTATGTAATTCTTTAATATCCCCCTAGAAATAGTAAAAATATGAAGGCTTTGGTTTTGGGGAGCAGGTTTACCACTTCTGAGATCTTCGTGATCATACTGGTGGAAACAAGTTGCATGGCAGCACGTTGCCCTGCGTTGTCGTGTGTTCATGGCACCAGTGGAGTAAGAGCAGCTGCATTGCAGGCCTGTCCTCGCAGTGCGGTGAGGTGCGTTATAGGGAGTCTCAGGCTGCTGATGCCCCGCGCCGCCTTTAGAGCGCAGTTACAACTAAAAGGAGCTAAGTCTCAGTGGTGCTGCACCTGAGATAAGCCTTCCTCCTCTGAACTGACAGGATTTAACAGCTCTGGCTGCCCTTGACACAGCTCCTCAAGGCTGAGGTATGTCATCCTATCCCACTTTCCATGAGTAGAACTGCTGCAGCTTGTTCTGATTGAAGGGCTCTTGGTTCCCTTACACATTGCCGTTGTGCCCTGTAAAAGAATACCGGTGATATAATGTTGTTAATTGGTGATACTGATTAATTAACGTCAGATGGCCTGGAACACCCGTTGCTGCGTTCCCTACAGCATTATTGACCTGATTATAAGCATTTAGCTTCAGCTGCTTTGCATAAGCATGGATCATATAGTTTGAAACTTAAAGCACTAAACAGTGCTTTAATTAAGGCGGAAACTCCAGTGTGTCTGAAATCAATTCAGGAATAATTGATTGTACCACGAACTAATTGCAATGAAAGCATCTTCGGTATGAATTACTGTTCTGTATTTAAACAGCCAGCGTTCCATTTATTAGAGGAGAGCCACAGTTTATTAAATCTGATGTTTGCTACAATGGAATTACATGTTATTCTAAGATGGCTGCTTTTTATTGGAAAAAAAATAGTAGCTGAAACAACCAATTTCTACTTAAATTTTTTATTGAAAGTCCCTCTACTGAAGGGGGTGCAAATTAATGTATGACTGTTTGATACTAAACAGAACTTTACATCAGCAGGCTTCAGTTGCATCTCACATGCTTACCTTACTTTGTGGCTTCCAAATATAAGTTATACTAAACTTCCAGTAGAGAGAATCTTAAATGGGAAGATTTTGGCATATTTAAAGTTTTCTTTCATCTAGATGAAGTGATTGCTGTTCTAGATCAGGTAATTTCTGTCAAAATGTAACACAGTGAATTTCATATACTTACCTGTAGTTTATATGCTGTGTCTTCAATTTGCCACATCTTCATGTAATACAACCATTTTGAGATCTAGAAGATTATTCTTTAGTCTCTATGTTCTGCTTTTAATTTTCAGCATTAGAATGGAGGTGCTAATACCTGCCGTTGCTTTTTTGTTTATTGCAGGTATGTTCGAGCAGAAGTACTTGCTGGTTTTGTAAATGGTTTATTCCTCATCTTTACAGCATTCTTCATTTTTTCAGAAGGTGTTGAGGTATGTCAGGAAGTCAATTGCACTATCAAGTGCCACATTTCTATTTGTAGAGAATATTTAATGGGGATAAAATTATTGAAATTGTGTTCATAATTGGTTAAAAAACTGATTTGGACAGACAGGAGGGCCATCTGAAATTAATGTTTTGTGACACAGAACCCATCTTTGTTGGTATATCTGTACTAGCTTATTAAATAGTGCATTTTGATTGTATGCAAATATTTTTTCAGCCAGTTAAGTGTGTCATAGAAAGATCTTTACTTCTCATTGTTAAAGGACAGGTGCAGCCAAGAAAAAAAAAGACCAAAACTAGTCATTGAGAGAAGTTAGTCATAAAAAATGGAAATGCGTTCTGTGAAGAAGTTGGATTCTCTCATTAAAGAAAGAGCATTATCTTCCAAATCTTGAAGTCTAATATAAATGGCAAGTAGTAACAACTTTAGCATTTATAAGGACACTTTTCTTGAATTTATTTTAGAAGATGATTCAGGTGATAATTTCAGGATCAAAATTTAGACATCAAGGGTGTCTGCACTGAATTGAGGTAGGATTAGGAATAAAATTGATAGCTGCTTCTGATCAGTTTGCATTAATGCTTTTTCCTTTTTCCTGGGAGATGCATTATGAATTTCTTTAGACTTCTAGTTCAGAATACATTCTAGTGGATGTTTTTTAATTAATAGAGAACTGGAAAGAGCATTCTGGAATGTACCTTCCACATAGAAAGGCCTGCAGTTACTTAAAAATCAGTAGAAGCTGGGCTGAATTTCCCTGAAATCTTGGGAAACCTTCACTTCAAATGTAGAAATGGCAACAAAAGTTGCTAGAAAAAATAAAAACTACTACTGGAAGGGTCAAGGGTAACCTTGAAACCTCATTCTTTTTTTGCCAATCTTAACTCTCATGCTAAGCATTCCGTTTGCTTGTCATGGTGATTACTTTTCTTTCTGTCACTTGAAAATTTTACATTTGCTTAAAGTTTCATTGTTCGGCTATTGTCTGTACCTTTCATCCCTCTGGACAGAAGGTAAATGTTTCTCTCCCCTGTTAATAGTAATTTGCACTTGTCAGTATTTAGTTTCAATCAATCTAGATTTTAGAAGTTTTGAAAAATGATATAATTTGTTCTCAGTCTTCATTTCGTTCCCTTCATTCCCCTCATCCTTCTAAGGAGGAAGGAAGAAATGGCGTTCTAGATTCCTGACAGTTGTCTGAATGGCTTGGAAAATCCATGTGCTACAACAAATTTGTATGTTTTCATATGGTGTTGAGCCTCATCCCACAGCACAAGGAAATCTTATGATTAAAGTTAGCTAGACCACCAGAATATTCTACTATACTTCCACAGCTTTAATAATAAAACTTCAGCTTCAGATTGTGAGAGTTAGTTTGTGTACCATCCCAAAACCTGAAAGTCCTGAATAATTTTTGATAATGTTTTTATATATGCCTGCTTGTATGAGAATGCACCTGTAGCTAAACAGTTATTTTCAGTCCCTTTTAATAATGTAGAGATTACATTTACTATTTGTTTTGTGGTTTTTTTTTGATGTTTGGTGTTTTGTTTTTTTTTTTAGAGAGCACTTGAACCTCCTGATGTGCATCATGAGAGACTTCTTCCTGTTTCTATACTGGGATTCATCGTAAATCTTATAGGAATATTTGTTTTTCAACATGGAGGTCATGGACATTCACATGGCTCTGGTAGGATGTCTGTAATTTTCAGAACTGTTTCCTTTCTTGGTACTCAGTGTTCCAGGACCTTGTTGTCCTCCAATGAGAACCCCAGAATTAAATTTCATTGTTCATTTCATTTTTGGTGGCAATCCTAGCCAAATGTGTATGTGACTTGTTACAATATTGACTTCTACGTTTTTTGACTAGCCCTAGTAAGTCACTACTGTTAACAGTCTAATGTTAATATCCATTAACTGGAAGACCTAGAACTCCATAATCTGCTTTCTGGAATCTGCACTCCTCTGCACCTTATTGGAAGAGATTTGCAGTGTCTTTTGGACAAAATTAAGCTGGAGATAAGTGAGATCTTGGATGGGAAATGTACAAAACAGTGTCTCAACCAAATTCTAGGTATGGGATGATTTGGCTTCAGATGCTTCTCAACTTAGTATCTTTTGAATTTAAATGCAGAATGGTAGTATATGGTAAATATTTTGTTGTTTTGTTTGGTTTTTTTCTGCAAAGATAATTAATATGACTTTTCAACTGAACGTATAAACTGGTATAGACTGGTGGAAGAAAATAGTCTTTAGTCTTTAAGCAGTAATTTAAGATTGAATTTTTAATGTGTGATTGATAGCTAATTTCTAGTTTCTTAAAAAAGCTATTTTAATGTGCTTGTATCTAACCGTGAGTACATTTTTCAAACTGTATTGAAAGTGTAGCACAACTTGTCTCAGAAGCGGGAATGTATAAAAACGCTTCTCAGATCGGGTATAGATTTTATATAACTGCACAGCATAAATTTACATGACAAACAACTTTCCTGAGTTTTCTTAACTTATATAAAGCCATACGTTAAGATGACCTAAAAGATGGGTAGATTTCAAGTAGTTTAGAAACAAATGTAAGGATACTTTTGTTTGGCACTGAAATTTATGCTCTAACAATGATATTTTTTTATAGGACACGAACACAGCCATTCTCTGTTTAATGGTGGTCTCAGCCACGGACACAGTCACGGAGGTCATGGTCACAGCCATGAACACAAACATGCCCATGGACACACTCATGATCATGGCCATAGCCACGGACACACTCACGGTCAGAATTATTGTCATGGTAAGTACTTAGTTAACGTCATAGACCATCTTGACTTGATTTATTGGAGAAAAAGAGAAAGAGAGGATGCTGGCAGCTTGTTGCAAACATACGTTGAAGTAGTTTCAGTGTGTGATGCGCTATGCCATCGCCACGTTCTGTGGCTCATTTTGGTAAATGCTGTTTCACTTGCAGTAAATTCGGAGTTGGCTCTTAAAGGTTTTGCTTTACCTACGTTTGCTTTGAACATTCACCGTAATGTTATGTATTGGCAAAACGTAAAACAGATGTATGTTCTAACAATATAATAAAATCAGTTATCAAGTGCTCTGTTTCAATTTTTCATTAAAATAATTATACAAAGTTAAGCTGCTTTGCCAGTGTTCTCCATTTGAATGATTTTACAGCTCAAGATGTTAGGAAAGATGAACAAGCATTTTACTTTGGATGCTGAGGGATTGATATGTCGTACTTGGTTTGCAACTTCAAATACAAGATTTTCCCTGTTGCGCAGTTGTAATCTGTTTTAAAGCTGATTATGAAAAAGATACTTGGTATCTTAGCTCTGCTTAAATCTTCTCTATGAAGGCAAACAATCTGTAAAGAGACATCCATGTGAAATATCATCAGTAGCTTTCGCTGTGGGAGAAGAGACAGTGTGGTTACTGCCTATTTGAAACAATGCAAATGAAAGTCTTATGGTAATGCAGTGAATATAACTGGTTTGTGCAATTTGGTGTTTAAATTAACTTCTTCATAAATTATTATATATCTTCACTAGAAGTCATTTGCTATCCTTTAAAATTTTTTTTCTGAAAATGCCTTTCTGACATGCTCCACAGAGGCCTTAATCTGCTTGGATGAGAGGATTTTTTTGACTTAGTTCTACCTTCTCCAAGTCTTACCCTTGTTGTTATACATTAGGTATAAATGCTTGCTTAAGTGAAATACTTCTGGTTAACAGATTTTTTTGACTGTACTCGTTTTGCTTGTGTGCATGGCTTGTATTCTTGATAGGGCCTTGTTTTGCTAAATAGTGGAAAGATGTTATTTCTCCCATCAAAAAGTAAATGTTTACCTTTTTATATATACATATAACAAATATATTGTGCGAAGTGATATTTTTTTAAACATGTTTTGAGACTTTTAATTTAATTCCTATGTTAAAAACCAATAGCTAGAGTAAAAGTTAGTTGTTGAGCAGCTTGTCTGCTCAAGAAATTTCATAAAGAGAGACCATAACAGAATATGCCACTAGAGAGAGCCTTTGTATAGGTTAATATGCCAATAATTGTCTTCACAGATGACCATTCTCTTGAAGGGATGGCTGGATCCAGCAAACAGATTTTGCAAGGTACGATGAAAATAAATACAGTGGTTGATTTGTTTTATCATGGTCTGCCCGCCTGTGACTGTTTCACACATGGGTAAATGCTATTTTTTTCTTAGAGGAGATTTTTTTATGCAGTCCCCTTCCACCTGTAAAAAGAACAGTGCCATACCCTGTGCATGGCTAGCCACTGAGATGTTCACTGAAGTCTAAATGTAGTGCAGTGGCAACAGCTTAAAGGGAGGTTCTAAAAGCTGGGATTCAGCTGAAAAATGAAATAATAAAATTCTACAAAAGAATGATTAAAAGCAGAAACCTAGGGAGCCTAATTGCAAAGTATGCTCTGGAAACTGAAAAGCAGTATTATTAAGGTAGAATGTTTTTGAAAAATGCAGGTTGATATAATTGTTAAAGGGTACCTGAGCAGAAAACTTGCATTTTATCCAACAATTACAGTTCATTTGGACAAGATAGTAATTCACTCTAAATTGCTTGTGATGAGTATTAGAATCCATGATCTCCTGAACATTACTGTAAATAAATATTGATAACTTAGATGTCAGCTTTGGGCTTTGTGTTTGGTTTTATTTGCAAGTGTTCAAAAGTGAGAGGAAGGAAATTATGTAATATAAGAGTAATTATCTGGCATACCCAAATGTATGTACTGTGTTCTCTTACTGAATGATTTTTTTTCTTGCTTGTTTGTAGTCCTTGAAAAGGAAAATTTTCAACCTCTTCCAGAATTCGTAGTATACTGTATTACATATATGGATACTCAGTACTTCAGTAGAAGATATTCAGAAGTCAGTCTTTTCATGAAAGGCACATCGAAATTGAGGCATATTAAAAAGACTCAATTTTGTGTAATTTTGTATTTTAATTTTTCAATACTATGGTGGCTTGGCTCTGGCCAGCAACTAAGCACCCAGCAGCTGCTCGCTCATCCCTGCAGTGGGACAGGGAGAGAGTTAGAAGAGTAAAAATGAGAACTACTCTTGGATTGAGATAAAGACAGTTTTCAGTAAATGAAGGAAAAAAACCAACAAAAAAAAAAACCAAGAAAAAAAAACAAACCCACCAGTGATGCAAAGACAGTCACCATCTCCCACCAGCAGATCAATGCTCAGGAATGTCTGAGCAACAGCTATTTTGGAAAGACAACACCTCAGTTTTGTTGCTGAGCATGATGTTCTATGGTGTGGACTATCACTCGGGTCAGTTTGGGTCAACTGCCCTGGCTATGTGCCCTCCCAGCATCATGCCCACCCCTGGCTCCTTGCTGTGGGGGCACAGCGAGAAGCAGAAGGCCTTGGTGCGGTGCGAGCGCTCTTTGGCAACAGCTAAACCGTTGGTGTGTTACCAGCACAGTTTTAGTCGTGAGTCTAAAACACACCACCGTGCAGGCTGCTCTGGAGAGAACAGAGCTCCATCCAAGCCAGACCCAGTGTGAATGTAGACTTGGAGAAATCACTAAAGAACTGATTCGTGGTTGTGT
The DNA here is from genome assembly GCA_013396935.1 of Baryphthengus martii. NCBI lineage: Eukaryota > Metazoa > Chordata > Aves > Coraciiformes > Momotidae > Baryphthengus > Baryphthengus martii. Next base: position 102,575 of record VWZK01020500.1, on the reverse strand, counting down.
GTTGTTTTTGTGAGAAGGGATTATCTCGGTCTGGAGAATTGTGTTCAAAAGTTGTTCCTCCATGACTGTTCCCATCACTGCCAGCAGAGAGCTCCAAAGGCTGAATTTTAACTGGCTGCAAAGCGCTTGTTTATCTTTCAGGGTGGTGTCTTGCTTTTCAAAATAAGCGAAGTTGTTCATGTCTGCAGTATTGTTTAATTCTCAAAATCGTTTGTCTTGGATTTCTTTGCCAAATAACTTCTACAAGATATTGTTAAGGAAACATTACCATCTTTCAAAGCTTCACAGAGCTCTTTCTGTTAACGCTTTTTCCATCTTATATGATACTTACTATTGTCTGTAGGCATCAGAGAACGTGAGTTTATTTACTGTAATATGAGGGGGTATTGAATGAAAATAGCTCTGTCTGTTAATCCCTGCTTAAGCAATAGCCGTGCCATGAAATACCCCTTGCTTCTATGCATAAAATTATGTAAATTCTTCAAATGCTCTGTATTCTTCAGATATGTTTCACTCCTGTGATCATTTTCTGTGCGTTTCATGAAAAATTAACCACAAATTTAAGAAGCATCTATCATATTGTCTAGTTCTTGCAACTGTTCTCAGTAAAGTGTCTTTGACATATACTCCATTAGCTTTAAGAATACCAAGTTGTAACAACATCAATTAATCTTTTACAGGTGTATTTCTACACATTGTTGCAGACACGCTTGGAAGTATTGGTGTAATCATATCTGCTCTATTGATGCAGAACTATGGTCTAATGATAGCAGATCCTATTTGTTCAATGCTAATAGCTCTACTTATAGGTGTAAGGTAAGAATTGCTATCATTGATATTTGGTAGTATTTTTGGTGTTAGTTACAGCACAAATAACAGCTCAGAAGAAAAGGTTCGCTTGCTATGCTAATGACTTGTGATGTTTGCTTTTTTTCCCAAGAGTGATGTTACCTCTGTTCTGTACTGCTGTTGTGGTGTGCTTTTACATCAGCTATCTTTCTTTCCTTTTCTACAGCTACAGCTTTTGCTTTTAAATCTTAAATTTTACCCCTGTTTGCATAATAGTACAAAAATGTCTTTCAGATTCAAACAGTAGAAAGCTTCATCTCTGTATTTAGTACGTGCTTATATAAACCAATGTACTCCAGTAAATGGAGCAGAATGGCTTCAGGGCAGCAGAGTTGAGCCTGCTGGCGCAGGATGTGCCCTTGTCCTTGACAAATCAGGGCTGGTAATTTTTATGTTTTTTTTCCTGACGAGAACTGTCTTTTCCTTTATATTTGTCTTCTGAGACATCCTTATTCCTTTTAAGATCTGATGGAAATGCTTCAAGTAGTTCTGGGCCTTCCTGCTTGTTGCTTACCAAGATCACTGGAACTGGGAAGCTATTTGGATTAGACTGGACAAGCAAACATTTCATTCAGCGATGCTGCTATTGAGGCTTTTCTGGCGGCAGTTTCAATGGTGGCATAGGGCAGAGTGCCACAACTCCAGTTACAACCTAACAACTGAACACCTTTGTCTCTTCAGCAGTGGTGAATGTCATCTGATTAACTGCAGCTACTTACGCCGTATATGGTGTGTTTATACCATGTGCATGGCAGCATTCACAGAATTACTGATGTGCATCTCCCTATTTATCACAGTAGAGCAACATGCCTCAGGCACTAAATGCCCACAGAAATCTGTGTGCCTGGAGATTGCTCTTAAATTGCCGCTTTAATATAAACATAATAGTTTGACTTAAGACTCCTGTAATTTCATGAAGGAAAAATTATTGCAAACTAAGTCTATTACGGAAATCTCAAAAAATGGGAAAGAAAAGATGCAGGTTACCAAGAGGGAAGAAACTATTGCTGAGGTAATAGCTGAGTAAAACACAGGTTTCCATACCCTTTGTATTTTAAGAGTCTGGCTTAGCATGTGACAAAGCACCTGTGGAGTGCTGATCAGAAAATACCATGTGAATGAGAATTTGTTTTTTCTTCCATTCGTACAGAGGTTGGAAGACTACTGCCTTCCCTAACAGAGATTTGGTAATAAAGCTGTTTATAGGCCTTCTAGCACAGTTAGGAAGAACATCAGAGGTCCATGTTTTACACTGAAAATGCTGAAGTTCACTGTTTGATGGCTTTTTTGACCCGATACCAGACCTCAGCCTGTAACATTTTGTTGGTCCATGACACTAGAGATGATCTCTAGAATCTCTGTCCTGAGTGCAGTCAGCTGTGTCCTAGCCGGTAGAAGCAAGCCTGCGTTTCTTGCAGACTGACACATCCTGGCACAGCAGTGGAGCAAACGCTAATTGCAGGGTCATTTGTCAAAATCTGTATGGAAATGCTTTTGCTCTTGGCTGTCAAGTTGTTGTTTGAGAGGGAGACTTCTTTCATAGGAGAATGTGTTTTTATGTGTGTGTATCTCTAAGATCTTGTGCTAGCCTTCTGTTTCGTGTTCTCAAATGCCAAATTACCTTGTTCTATTAAGACTTGCCTATAATACAGGTGCTTTTCTATCACCAGGAAGGCATCTTAGGAAACAGTTGTGAATGTGCAGGTGGCTACATGAGTGTAAATCTAAAGTCGTGGTGGAAGAGTGATTCGGACTTGAATCTTTTCAGTTATTTTTTAGGTAACGAGGATACACTGTTCTGAATGTTACAGTCTAGAAGCTACTGGTTGTATATGAAAATAAAGTGTACATTGAGCAAATTATTTTCTTAAAGTTGTAAATCCCCAGTAAAATACAAACTAGTAAATGAGTTTTTACTCATGTTGGTTGATGGCTTTCTCCTTTAAGGGAAGATCCTCAGACCAGTCTAGCTTACTGTATCGCTTTGGATATATGTTTAGTCTAAGTAGTTAGTAGGCTTTCCAGCTGGAATGAGCTTGCACTGAGATGAATTAGGACAGAATTGTAGATGTAGATTCTATAGGAGGAGTCTTCTATAGGATAATCAGCATTTTTGTAAAGAGTCTTTGGATTCCTAACTTTGAGAAAACTATTCTTTTAATTAGCTGAACAATCTGGGACTCTGTCACTTTTGGGAAAGATTATAATTTTGCAGACTGATGGGTAGTATCGGTCATATATATTCAGAAACACGTTTAAATCATTTTCAACAAAACCAGGTTTATTTTTTGATGCTGAGCTTTATATGTCTGTAAAAGAGAAATTATTGTGGTAAGAGGTGCAGGAGAAGCAAAAGTAATGGTGTGACAATAGTTAGGTGTGTGGATTTGAGACTAGTGAGGGTCTATTTTGTCTTTTTAACAAATTGCATTGGCATGTTTTTTGGTCTGAGAGATTGTCATAGGAAGATTTAAGTAATGTATTTATGTGGCTCCATTGTATAGCCAACTCACAGCTTTCACCTCCTGTAAAGATGCAAGTAGTACAAAGTAATCTACAAAGCTAATTAGATTAAAATGAAAGAATAACAGATGTTGAATTTGGCATCCATTACTGGATGTGGGGTAGTATTTACGAAATCACATGATATTTTGCTCTTACTTTCTTGAAATAAGCAAATTAGTGTAGTGGATTAACAAAATTATCACCAACAACTTTCAGCATCTCCACTCTGCTTCATTATTTGAGTATGTATTCATACTTTCTTGACATTGAAAATAATTATCTCACTGAATTTTGTCTTATAAAAATAATTTTCAATTCAAGTTTCATAATTTTTCCTGAAACTGGTGGTTAAACAGAGTTTAATTTTAAAATATATACCAGTAAATCTACATTAGTATGTTACACTTCACATGTCCAAGCAGATATGTAATCAAAATGTGGCTATCATAGTACACTTATATTTTTAGTGTACTTCAAGGTCATTAAGTAGCTGATGTGTTGCGTTTTTTTGTTTTGGTTAGGTTTTTTTTACATCATTGCAGTAAGCTATGTTTCTGTTGGAAGTCTGATGATACTGTATTTATACAGGTCATTAGATTTTTAAATACAAAATACATATATTTTAGGAATATGTATAGAACGTCGTGTAGTGCAAGTGTATCAGGCAAAGAGGTAAGCTGTATAGCGTTTATTTTAATTTACTTAAACTGTAAAAGTAATGAGTTTGCTTATTCATGTACAATTGTTTGAGATAAAAAACTGAATGAGGTGATGGTGATAAGATGCTTTTAGAGGTTCATGAGACTCTGAGGAGCATTTTAATAACTTTTTAGCAAGGAAATTTTCAAGAAAATATTACATGAAAAATGGAAGGCAAACTAAAATTAAGAAATTACTGTATAATTGGTAATTTTACTGTTTAATACTTGGTACGCTTTTAGTTGTTTGAGGGTTTAATTAATTTGGATGGGTTTGGTTTTTTTTTTCCCGAATAAAATGTGCATATACCACTTAACCTGGTAGTGATTTGGCTTCAATAATGTATCCTCCAAGTTATTGCTTAATAGTCTGAGTTTGACTTAGATACTTAGATTATGCAGAGCATGGGTAGGGGTAGGTTTGACCATGAGGCGCTTTTTTTTTTTTTTTTCCTAATTTGTATTCTTTCTGGGTTACTTATGTATCCAAAGAGAGAACAAAGGTAGAACAGAAATCCTTATTCTCTTCCATGAACTATGTCTACTAAGCTAGTAGAATATCAAAGCAGTTGCATGTGAATGCAGAGGGGAATTGTTGCTTGTAATGCAACATTACTTGTGTCTAGATGAAATAACCATTTGTTCATATTCTAGTGAGTGTTTGCTTCAGTGCTGGGCAGCTCTCTGATTTGAGTCTTGCCTGCTCCTGTTAGTGGGTCTTCTCTGTTCAGTTTTCTGAATTGATGGCAACACTTGCCAAAAGAAATCACAAAAATATCTCTATAGGATGACAAAGGAACTTATCATTAGAGTGTAAAGCTGTACAGCCTCTAATTTGTACCCTATTCTGTCTCATGCAGATTCACAAAGGGTTGAGCAATGCCACTTCAGAGAAGTCAAGCAATGCTTTTAATTCACATAGTTGAGCCTTCCTGTGGACAACATCTCTAATTAGTGCAAACTCAACTACTGATGCTGTTGCTCTGTGTTGCTCCTTCACTACGGCAACTCTAAGGTGACAAATTCTCTGCCTAACTCCTTGTGAGTTACTGCAGAACATTCTGGCTGCACACTGAAAAACTGGTGTGAGATTCTTCTGAGGTTGTTTTCCCTGACAAATTAATGCACTTCTAAGCTTAGTAGAAGCAGAAATTGGGTAGCTCTTGCTAGGATATAGAGAGGCAAGATCAGCCACTTTGCATTAGTTGGCTATGACTGTCTACATCCCAGTAAAAGCCTGTCTTCAGTCAGATTATATGGAAGTAGTGTTAATACCTATTTACAGCTCATGCTTTAAAATTTGTCTCTTTGGAGAAAGAAAAATAGCCCACATATTACTGTTCTGATATAGAAAGGCAAAGGTATGAAGTCAGACGGTTTTACTTGCTGTAAAAGTTCATTTCTCCATTTATGTCTTTGTCTGTTGAGTCTTGACAAGCAGAGGCCTTGGTAGTCTGTGGTTTCTCAATTGCAGGGCTATATCCTGTAATCTTTTAAAATCTCTGCATCATAAATCTTTGGCCATTTCTGAGGCGTGAAGCTGGTATGGGTGGGACATTGTAGCTCTTGAGTGTTTCTGGATGCTACCACTGTATCTGATGAATCTTTCATTACCTTCTGTACTATCTCATGCAAGTGTTCATTTAATTATAAAGCATCAATAGGACATACTTTAGATAGATGAGTCTGTTCTTCTCGCATTTCATTTGAAGTCGTTGGTATTTTTTTTGAAAAAAAGAAAAAAGCTTGGCTGTTTCGTAGCTGCTCAGGTGACAGCCTTCAAAGTTTTTTCCGAAGTGTTTTCCTCATAATTTAGTGTGCCTAAATATCTTCAATAAAGAATTTATCAAGTCTCTAAACAGTTTTTAATATTTTAAACTAAATGCTCGTGTATTTTTACATGATTCTAACCCTTATTCTGAAATGTTGAAGCAATTTCAGTATTTTGATCAGCTATGTGAAATTAGTCCTCAAGCAAAAGCCGCAACTTGAGTATAAAGGAAGAAGTTTTTCTGAAACCACTATTAGAGCCACATGTTTCTAGAAAGGCATCGTAGACTAAATATGATACTCGATTGGATAGGGCATGCAGACTACATATTAAGTGGTCAAAGAAATGAGGCAGTTTATTTCAGTCATTTAATGAAGTTGTTTCCATGAGTTACATCATTTTTACATAGCGTCTAGAGCTGCTTGAACATGAAACATGAAATATGAAAGAGCTTTGGGGAAGGACATGCCTGTAACATCGGGTATATGTCTATAATGTTTGGGACATAACAGTGTAAAAAAATTACTTTTTAAAATGAAGTGCTACATGCACTAAGATTCACAAGGAATGTCCTATGGTAAAACTCCCCCAAATCGGCACGTTTGTCACCGGTGTTGTTTTGAGCCATCACTGCTAAATGGCATAACTGTCTTTATTTATAGGGTAATGGTACCTGCCAGCCTTGCTTGAGAATCAAAGTACTACATTGTTATGAGAACAGACAATTAAAAGTTGAAAAAGTGTATTTTAAACCTGTGATCCTTGTCTTGAGCAAAGCCTGCAATATGATTAAAATTGCCTTTGCCTAATAGAAAAATTGTATTAAAGCTCTGAAATAGACTGACAATCTTGGTACTGCTGATGTGGATGGTGGCTGAAAAAAAAAAATAAAATTGAAATTTGTCTGTAGATTTTCAACTATGGTACTTGAAGAGCGGTAGCTGGTCTTCAGTCTTAGCAGTGTTTGTTTACCTTCCACAAAGTCTGTCACGAGTATCCTCTATTTTTCTATAGTGCTGAGAGCACGAAATGATTTCCTGCTGTGTTCTGACTGCAATCAGTGTGTCAAGGGTTCTTAATGCCAGAGTCGTTCTCAGCCTCGCTGTCCAAGATCTTGATAGTGCCAGACTCTTGCTAGCTATGCCTACAAAAACACTGGCATGAAAAGGATGGGACTGGAATGGGTACGAGCATTATCTGAATGTAATAGAAGTTGATTGAGTCTGATGCTTTCACTCTTAGCTGTTAATCAAGCCATATGCAGCAGTGCCAGGCTGGGTGTATCGGGTTGATGTCAATCGCTTTTATCTGTTTGAACCCCTTTCACTTCCTCTGTGGCAGTGTAAGTGAAAGTGTGATGTGCTGCGCCGCTAACTCATTTTACCTGCGTTAGCCACTTTTGCTACTATGGCTTTTGTAGAGGATATGTTTGTCCTAAGCCTTACAGTGGGTCAGTGCCTCTTTCAGATGCCGTTGCCTTATAAAAGAGGGTGATATTTTAGATTCGAGGCTTGGTAGTCAGAAACCATTGGAAAATTGCCTGCTTTAGCAGCCAAGCTTACAGATGGCTTATGCATGAGAAAATTCTCTGCTTGGTGGGAATTTATTTATTTTCCTCAGTAATCTTCTTGTAAATAAAAAAAGGGGGAAGTACCAGTGCAATGGTTGCTGTAGACACAACCATGTGTATTTTGCACTAATGACTAATCAAAAAAAAAAAGGAAAGCTTGGTCAAATTGTCTAACCACATTTCAGCCTGGTTGCTATCGTCATCTTTCCCAGTGGTTTTTTTCAGACACATGAGGTGGGACTAATATTTCTAGAGCCTCCTGGTGACTAAGTAATACTGGTTTTTAGTTAGTGTTTGAGAAAAGAGCATACTGTGTGGAGTTTTGTTTTTTAATTAAAGGTTTTGTACTTCTGTAGCATGCATGAAACTCTGGAAAACAAAACCGGATCCTGTAGTTTGTCATGTTAGTTTGGCTTACAATAAAAGACTACCTTTTAAGATAGTGTCCCTTTGGATGGAGAGGTGTGTGCATGGGATTTCTGTGCTATAACAGCATTTGCAAGGGCCTATCACATCACTGCAGCTGGCTTTTGGCCTTTTCAGCTTTGCAAAAGATAAATTTATAGTTGAATGCTGTGTCCAAGTGAGAGGAGGGAGGTGTGACCTGGGATATGCTTTAACTTTCACCTTCAGTCTCAAGCCACATCCTGAATTATCTCTGTTCTTTGGACTTTTAAGATGTTGCTCTTTTAGATGAACACCATGACTTTAGTTTTTTTTTATGAAGTCTGGATATAAGCATAACTGAGCAGCGTTATTGCCAAAAACTTGAACAGAAGGTTTCTCTTTTAAAGCTTTAGTGTGGAGCCGTTACAAAAACGTGAATAGGTAAAATCCTGACAGCAGGGAGACTATTGTTTAAGCTGTGCCACCTATAACAGGAGTGCAGTGTCTCCCCATTCACCTTTTCATGTATTATTTGATTTTGGAGCTAGTGGTTCCAATACATATTGTGTAAAACTGCCCCCCATTGCTTGGCAAGGGGACACAGTCTTTGGTGCTTGCACACACTCTGCTGATTGCATAGGCTTAACCTTGGAAGATAGCTTCTTAGGCAACAAGATTTTCAGAATGAAGCAGAGCTTAATTTTAAAGGCATCTTCAGCTGAAGAGCTCTCTAATGGGCCTCTTACTTCCTCTTTTCAATGTGCATGCAGTTCCAGGATGAATCAACAAGATTCACTGACCAAATTCTTTTTTTGGGTTGGGTTGACATGCCCACGCTACTAGTCTTAAATTTCTCTAGGCTATTGCTCCAAATCTCCCACTTGCCAATTCATTTCCATTCCATCAGATAATATACAGAAGTTTTATCAGATAATAAAAATAAGTTGTGCAAATAACTCTTTTTGGTTAGATTTCTATCGTGGATTATTTTCACTCTTAGTGGTATGTTCCAATAAAAAGGCAAGCTCCTATATTGTTTGTTCCTTTAGTCCTTTCCTTTCCCTGGGAAAAAATACACAGCCAGTATGTGTGTGTTTCTTGAAGCCTTTGGATGCATATGTTAGAGGGGCCTTGTTAAATTTATGGGGATGGAATCAGTGTTCAAAAATCTTGTATTCAGTTTACATCCTGAACTTGTGTGTATTGGTCTTTCAAAGTTTTTATTGAGAAGCAAACCTGCATTTTAAATAGTGAGGTAAACTAAAATCAATTCAGCAATGGAGTGTTTTGGCAGCTCCAGCTCCCTTTGATGTAATGCTTGTGACATGGACATTATTTAGTGAGATGGGTCCATTGAGAAGAGAACCTTTTTCCCTAAACTTCTGTAATCCACTGTCCATAGAATGTGACACTCCAATTAAGCTTTCTTTAGACAGATTGACAGTTATTGCATGGCTAAGTGTTTAATTATCTTGGTGACAGGTCCAGTTTAGAGGACTCTTGCCTCCCCCTAATTGGTTCTTCCTATTTCTGAACTGATTCTTTGGTAGCAGTGCAACCGTGTGAGGCCACGTGATGGTGGAGTGAATCAAGCAGTGAATTTGGCTGGAATAACCAATGTGCCTGCAAGGAGACTTAATTTTTAGGGTGCTTGCTTTTCCAGGGGTTCATTAGACAGAAGTCATGCACCCTCGTATTCCCTCCCACCCCTGGCTAAGGCTTAGCCAAGCAGTGAGCTGAGCAGTCGATCGGCCAGCCCTGCTTCTGTATACAAACGAAAATGTCTCTTTAAAAAAGGAAAAGAACGCTTAGGTCATGCTGTTCACCATCTGCAAATATACTGCTGGTCTCTGCAGTATATTCTACTTCACTTCATGAGATTTTAAACAAAATTTCATTTAATAGACAACCCAATTAATCTCTTAAAAATGTTTTCTCAGTGTTTTTTATCCTTTCACTCAATGTATTCCAATGGTGATGCCAGTGCTGAACACTGAAATTCATCTCACAGTTTCTGAAATACATTGTCACTTTTGGTCTAGAGTGTTAGGTGACTTAAATACTCTTGAAATTAGATAGATTTTAGTATTGGGCTATAGATATTTGTCATCCTCTCAAAAAGTTTAGGGTGCTTTACTGAGCCCAACATGATGCACTACTCCTAAATGAAAAAAAAAAAATGACTGTAATGAATACTTAATAAGAGTATACATTTTTAGTGGTAGCTTCAGGGTAGGGGCTTACTGGTCTCCTGGTTTTATTATAACAAAAAGGAGAGTGTTAAGTATCTTCTTAGTTTGCTGATAAAACAAGAACATTTGGCTAGGAGGGTGCCTCTAATTGCTTCCAAATGTTTAATCCTTGAGCTTGGATGGGACCCTACACTTAGTTCATTTCAAGAATATGCTAAGTTGTCTGTTTCTGATGGAGTCACTTTGTTATAGCTGGACTGGTCCATACTAATTTTGTTTTATGATCTCTCCATTATTATCTTAGTTCATAAGAAAAATATGCCTGAAGCCAAACAAAAAAAGCAAAACCCGTTTCAGTTGCGTATTTTTTTTTTTTTTGGTTGGTTGTGAGTGATTGCCATTGAAGCAGGTTTTGATTTTGAGCTGCTTTTGTCTTATAAGACACTAAGAGATTTCATCTCAAATCCTGTGATTAAACTATTGCTCTCTTATAATTGTCCACCAGTTGTCTCTGTGGAAAATCTGGGGGAGAAGTAATCTTGTCTTCAGTAAGACACCATAACGATCTTGTCCATCCATTTATTTTCTGTATCAGGTTTTCATGGCATTTTTCTCAGCTTCTGGTGAAACAACTAAAGAGAAATTCTTCAGGAGCATTAAGGAATGTTATGTTGCTCTTTGTTCTGCACCTTTTGAAAATAAAATAGTAGCTCACTTCCTTTTTTCTTTCCAGTATTGTTCCACTTTTAAAGGAATCCATTGGAATTTTGATGCAGCGAACTCCTCCTTCCCTGGAAAATGTCCTGCCTCAGTGCTATCAGAGGGTGAGCGAGCTCTTCGGGTGTTTTTGTTTCAGATCAAGCTGCTAACTGAACAAGTCTTGACTATGTGTATGAGGATATTTTGTGATGTTTTTCCAGTAATGCTTGTGAAACGTTCCTTAGATTGTACAAATGGAGGAACAAGTTTGATTCATATCTTTCTGAAGTCCTAAATTGAATGTAGATTCAACTCAATTTGTGTTTTAAGATGTGCTGTGTTGTTTTAGAAAAACAGATCCTGAAGCTTTTCCTCTCCAAGTACTTTGTACTGATACAGAGTGCTTAGTGTTTTTCTGGTTTGTTCAGTTCTTATCTCCCTCAAAGTCTAGTTCTTATAAAGTGAGATGAAGTAACACTGGAATTGTATTTATAAGACTATGGAGATTACTCTGACTTGTCCTCTCTTGGTACTCTTCTTTAACTTGCATCTTACCGGGTCATGACTTGTACACTGAAGCACCTCTGCAAAGTTAACACAGAGCACTTGTAGGAGTGCCATCTTTCCTCAGGAAGTTACGGGGTTGTAACAGCCACATGGAGGGTTTGCTAAAATTGCACAGAGGAAGAAGGAGGATTTTGCCCAGATGAACCTAAGACCTCACAACATATTTACAGAAATATTAACATATTTCTGCTAATAGAATCTGTCACAAATGGTTTTATAAGAAAATTCCTGCATTTGCAAAAATTACTATTTTAATTGAATGCCCTCTCAAAGTTAATAACTGTGCATTTTCTCTCTTGGACATCACTATTTTCAGAAGTGGTTTCAGTAAAATACGTAGAATTTTACAGCAAGATACAAAATCATGACACGTACATACAATCTCTCTGTGTTCACCTTCCTTACAATTGCTGAAATACAATAATAAGGAAATTAAGTGAAGCATCACAAACTGCACAGTAAAAGAACGCATCAGCTTTGATAATATTTTCTTGTTAAAAAGCGCAGTACAGACAAACGTTTTCTGAAATACGTTTTTTTAATAAAAATTTGTTTACATTTTTAGGTGCAGCAGCTGCAAGGAGTTTACAGTTTACATGATCCACATTTCTGGACCCTCTGTACTGATGTTTACATAGGGACTTTGAAATTATTGGTGGCTCCTGATGCTGATGGAAGGTGGATTCTAAGCCAGACTCATAATATTTTTACTCAGGTATGTCTCATTAGTGGAAGCCACATCTTAAAGTGTAAATTGCCTGTCATGTGATACGTAATTCTTATCAAGAAAACATGAAATGTTTCTGGTTTTGATATTGGTGTGTTTTGAAAAGCTTCTCTGCTCTGACTCTATAGAACAATTTCAAAATACTCAATAGTGTTGATGGAATTACTGTACCCCTCTGCATTAGTTTTTGTAGTTGTTTGAGGTGTATCAGATTAAATTGAAACCCTATACTGACCAATGAGGAAGGATGAAAATAGATGAGGCTTCCCTCAAGGCTTTTGACCGCAGACTGAACCTAACCTGCTGAAGCTTTTTGCTGTGCCGGTGCTGTATTTGTAGTTCATTTCACTCGCTAAGAATGCAGTTGTCACTCATTTCCATCCCACAGTCGATGCATATTTTGTTGTCTTTTAGTAACATCCATGCTATATCTGTGGTGGTAGCTAGTTAAAATGTAACCATCAGTTGTCATGTTGTATATGACCAGTGTGTTCCTGTTGAATTTGCTACAGGTTGTATTTTTTTATATAGATGGTGAATCATAGAATGGTTTGGGTTGGAAGGGACCTTGAAGATTATCTAGTTCTGACTTCCCTGCCTTGGGCAGGGACACCTCCCACTAGACTAGGTTGCTCAAAGCCCTGTTCAACTTAGCCTTGAACACGTCTGATGATGGAGCATCTACAACCTGTCCCAGTGTCTCAACACCCTCATAGTGAAGAAATTCTTCCTAGGGGTTATTTTTTTGGGAAGGACTATGCAGAACATTATTATATTATTATATTAAAACTAGTTTTACATCTCAAGTCTCCAAAGGATTGCGTTTTCCAAGTGAGTCATTAGCTCTTCAGCACTTTTGTAGCTGTGCAGGTATTCAGAGCCATGTGTCCAGGAAGGGAATTGGGAGATCAAGGTCTATCACTTTTCTTATCTCACCTCTGGTAGTAAGTGGAAGAATAGTTAGAGCAAGCTGAAATTTTTCCTCCTCTGTAATATTTGCCCTTATTAATCGTAGTATCATTGATCCACTCAGCTGACCTAAAGCAAGTTGGTGGTAGTTGAAGACTATCTGATCTTTAGCAGTGTGCAACTTGGTGCTTTAAGTTTCATAAACAGTGACCATTACAACATTGTTGCTGGCCTGCCACTGAGATTAAAACGAATGATTAAATTACTTTTTAATGCTGCTTTATATTGAATAATGATAAAACTGAGCAGTCCGTGTAAACCTAGAGCAAAAAGATCTTGTACAATTCACATACCTTTACCTAAAGTTATTTTAGTGTCATGTGAAGTCACTGTAGGTGTTGTTCTTTCTTGCGAAAATCTTAGTGCAGAACTAATTCAAACAACAAATCTTGTGTTATGCTCTTGTGCTTAGCTCCATTTTAAACTGACAGCTCTTCAAGGAGTTTGCTTTTGAGAAAGCTGAACTCTTACAAAAGAAATTGCTTTTGTGCAGCTTCACGTGTGACAGTTATTTAGGATTAATCAGCAAAGGCAACGTAGCAAAGCTGATGTTGCTATATAATTACATATGTGCACTTGACTGTGTGAAGAGCTATATATTCATATAGCGCGCTCAAAGTTTGTAGGTTTCCAAATTGCCAGTATGTCGGTGAATGATGTGTTAAACGTGGGAACTGAATTACAGGAGAAGATGATACTGCGTTGTTTTGCTAGGTGACTTGCTGGTGTTCAGGACAGTTAAATTGCTTTGGCTGTACATTTTTTTTTGACTCTCCTTTTCTTTTCTGTAGGCAGGAGTAAGACAGCTTTACATACAGATTGATGTTGCAGCCATGTAGTGGATTTCTGAAATTGTGCTGTTGGACCAAAGCTTTTTGTACTGTAATGGTATAACAACATACTTCTCAAGACAGCCTGCCTCCACCACTCTTCTGGAATTGACTGAGTAGATTTCTGCCCTTGGGCCATGGATGGAGTTCACTTCTAAGGGTTATATATTGAATGTTATGGACTTTGGGTCTTGTCTTTTTCTGGCCCTTAAACTTGTAAGTTTTTGAGGGTTTTTTTACTTACTAAGATTGTGGTACTGGAAACCCTGTCATGTCTTCAGTAAAGCTGCTGAAACCACTGCTCGTTCCCATAAAGCCAGTGTTATCGACAATTGGAAACTTGTTTTGTGGATAATGTCACAATGGCTGACATGCTTCAATATAGTTGTATGTTTGTACAATTGTTTGTACTTTGCAAACTTAATGAACCAAACCATATTGGGTTTTCAAAGTGCCTTTTATATCAGGAGAGGTATTTGCCAGCATAAATATGAAGCATCAAAGGGTTTTATTACTTTTACAGATATCTTGTATGCAGTCTGATTATTTACTCGTGATGTCTGGGGGGGGTTTTGTGTACTCGCATAACTGTAGATGTTAGACTTCCCTTATACTTGCATCTGACCAAACAGAGGAATTCTAAACACAAAAGGCAGAGTTGCTGTGAAGAGACTTGATTCCAAAAGAAGCTGGATATTTTGTTGCATGTTTCTTGTGGAAGTTATTTTAGTCAAAGTATTAGGTTTAACTCCAGTTCTTAGTCTCCTCATATTGTTGAGAGTAATGAGACCTTACATGATGCTACTCATGTTCATAGTCATTGAAACAACAGGCAGCTGAGAGAAGATGCTGATGATGGAAGCAATGCTTGAGGTTTTTTATCTTCCAAATTATGTGGCGGGTAAAATTAAATTCTTAACTTGTTTGTGAAGGTTTAAATATCCTTGTTTTCAATAGGCTGTAATAATTTTTATTAAAGTGATTGGTGAGATAAGTTTTGCCTTTCCAAATACTGAAAATAATTGTTCCTGGGGGTTATATCTCAAATGGAAATAAGGACCATGGCTCTTAACATTAAGATTATGTTTTTCCAGGTTAACAAGCCTGATATTTTTGACTATTTTATTGTAGCCTTGTGCATTTTCATGGGGAAGAAAATTTCTCAGTGCAGTAAGTAGTTTTCTCCAGAAACATCAGTCTGACATATTTTTCTAGCATTTATAATCATTTTACACTTCCAGATCCGGGCATTGTTTTCAAAGACAATCTGCTATACTTGGTATTGCAGATGATAATTCCGCTATGCTGTAGTAGTTAACTTAGTAATGGAAGATTTTATACGAGAACATTTTACAAAAAACTTTGTGAACTAAAAATCACGACAGGCATTTTTCTGATAAATCATAGCTGCTACTGACTGGTATGGATTTTCAGTATTCTTCTGGTACTTGATATGTGATAATACTGCAAGGCCCCCTGAAGTTGACCATGCCTGCATAGTAAGTGCTAGGCACTATGAAAGTACCGAAGATTCATTTGCAGAAATGTTTTTTTCGCCACAGATGTTGCTGAATTTGTGACAGAGCTGAAGCATTTCTTGCATTCGTTCTGTTGTTCTTATATAGCACCTGAATTTTGATCTCTTCCCATGTGAAAACATGATGGTTGCCTGTTGTGGTTTGATCCCAATCGGCAACTAAGTACTACACAGCCACTCACTGTCTTCCCCACGTGGTAGGATGGGGAGGAGAAATGAGGAGGAGGAAGAAAAAAAAGGTAAAACTCTTGGGTTGAGATAAGAACAGTTTAATAATTGAAGTAAAATAAAACATAATAATAATTGTTATGAAAAGGAAGAAAATGAAGAGAGAGAGAAAAGATAAGTAATGAACGATGCCGACCAATGTCCAAGCAGCTATCAGCCCTTTTGGTTTATATACTGGGCATGATGTCCTATGGTATGGAATATCTCTTTGGTCAGCTGTCCTGGCCATGCTCCCTCTCACCTGCTTGCTGGCAGATCATGGGAAACTGAAAAATCCTTAACTTAGGGTAAACATTGCTTAGCAACAACTAAAACATCAGTGTGTTATCAATGTTATTCTCCTACTCAGTCCAAACCACAGCACTGTGCTAGCTACTAGCAAGAAAATTAACCCTCCTCCAGCCGAAACCAGATCATTGCCAAATTAATAGGTGATTCCTGAATTTTCCAGATGAGATATTTAAACATGAATGTTGATTTTGTACAAAGCTTGGGGTGTACTCTTGTGCTTGGAACTGAAAACTGGGTGTAAAGAAAAATAGCAGTGAAAACCCACATACTTATTGCTTTTAAGCTTCACAGTCTCTTCCAGTCTTCAAATCCTTCTTTATCCCTGTTGCTGTTTTCTGATCCTGTTTGCTTCTCCTGGGGATGCAGGTGCAGAGTGCCCTTTCAGCTGGCTGCACTGTTCCACATCTCTCTCTTCCGTCCTCCTGCCTGTACCCTGTCAGGCTCCCTCCCTGTCGCACCCTGGAGCTCCTGACTGGAGGATGGGATCTGAAAGGTACACAGTGCAGGATAGGGTGCAAGAATCTGTTGAGCAGATTTGAGTATTGCAGTTTAAGATACCATTAGCATATACGTTCACAGAAAAGGCAATTAAAGTACGGTTGTGATTATAGGGTGGAGATCCTTCATTTTTTTTTTAGTATGTTGCGTATAGACTGCTGCTTGCTGATTGACAGGATGATTTCTTGATTTTTTATTTTTTTTTATAGTTAATATTACTGCTATATGAGGCTAGAGAAGATCAACTGATACCACTTTAAAAGTAAGCATCAGCCAATTTCATTGCAATTGTGTCATGATCCAAGAGCTTACCTGACTGTTGGAAGCGTATGTACAAGTCTGAGTTACCTAACCAAGAGAGCACTTTCTTCAATATTAAGGACAACTTGATGTTTTTATAGTAAGAAATGTATAATTTTTTTTGTTAAATATAATTGAGGATAGTGTAGGGAAGTCAGATTTGGAGTAGATTTGAAGATATTTTTTTTTTAGGCTTTTTGAAAAAGGATAAGCATCACCAAATTCTACAGAAGACAGTAGAAGATGTGTCTGGTAGGTACAGTCACATCTTAGTATGTCAGTAAGTGGAGCAACATCCAATTTTATTGGTTTCTTTTCATCTACTAAGGGGATATGTGCTCAGGCTTTAGGAGAGTACAAATCATGCAAGTGCAGCTTTTCTTATCCTGAGAGTCAAAGCGCCATTAATTTGTGTTTTCCTAATTACCTAACGCTTGGCAGCTTATAGAACACTTTGCTTTTATTGCTTTATTGGGGATGCATTGCATCATTTAAACAAAGATTTGTGTGAATGACTGACATGCAGAGATGGATGAATGTCTGCAGATTGTCTGCTTAAACTCAGCTTCCTGCTACTTAATTCTGAATTTTGAACTAAGTTTTCAAAGTACGGTTTTTCTCATGTTTTCATGTAGCTGAAGCTTACTGTGGGGTTCCTGGTCTATCTTTGTGGTTTTTTTCTGTGACTGAGAACAGTAGCTTACAAACTTACCGCCTCAAAGATGAAGGCTGCAACTACATGATTTTTACACGACCTACAGTAAAGTAAGATAAAACAAGTGCTACAAACTGTATTAATAGGCTCCAAATATTCATCATAGTAAATAACAGGGGAAACAAACTACTCTTAAAGAGTATGCACAGTGAAGATTGGTCCTTGGTAGGCTAATCCTGTAAGTCTGTCCATACGGATAGTCTCGTTCCTTACATCACTAGGGCCCCTACAGAGAGCTAGCTTACTTGGGTGTTTTGCTAAACTAAGGCAAAAAGTGATGGTCCAAATATACGACTCCGCTTTGTATGTAATGCTGCTGACTAAAATGGAAGTTTAATTGCATCATTAGTAAGAGTTGCTGACACTAGTTTTACGTAAGAATTGAAACCGCTGCTGCTAATAAAATGGACCTTGGTGACTTAACATTCGTAAATTTTTGTTCTGAAGTAAAGCTGTGTTTAAAGGTGAAGGAAAGGAAGGGTATCTCTTTTCAGCTGTTGTACATGAACCTGTTTTGGGAATGGAAACAAGGTACGAGAGGGGAGAGAAGCTGCTGCTGAACTGCAGTTTTCCACCCTTTGCACCCACTGTGCCATCACATTGTGAAGTTCATGGCTTTTCTCTCACAGTGCAGATTTCAGTTGCAGAAACCTTCATGCTTCTATAAAGTGCAAATCCTAATCAATACTCACGTAACAAGATCTTTAAATACCAGTTCAGAGCAACAGCTTTAGTTACTAATTAATCCCTGTCCTATTTTCCCCAGCAGCCATCAGACTACCACTTGCTTTGATTCTTGATTATCCCACAACTTTTAAGCGTGTTTGGGAATGAGTATAGAAGGATTTTTTTATTAGTATTTTCAATAATCCAAATATTTCTCTGATCCCTAATACTGATTCAGTGTCTAATTCCTCCTTTACACTTCTTTGGAAATCCCTGTCTGCAGCTTTCCAGGATTTCCTTTTAGATTTCTCTCCCATTCAGGCTTTGTTGCAGTGACTATCCCTGTTGAGACTTCACTGCCCACAGTGCTGTGATGTGAAAAGACGCCAGTTATGCTTCTGCTGTGCCTGGCATGTGAAGACTACATGTCTCCCTGGGTGCAAATACTACTTAACCTACTTGTCTTTTCCAGTGAGCCACAGAAGGTCCCTGTCTATGTGGTAATTTGGCAGAAACAATATGTAAAAGGAGTTGTGCATTTCACTTCCCATATGCATTGTAAAGTCTTTCATGTCTACGCTGGGATCTTGTACAAGAGTTAAATGAATCACTACAGTATTCTGGCTGAAGGGTGAAATATTGTGAAGGAAGAAATTATCAAAATCATTCCTGGTAGCATACAGCGTATTGCTTTTATTCAGCATATTGCTTGCCTTTACCTTCAAAATACAGGAACTACTCTTAGCAGTGAGCTTAAGTTGAACAATATAGTATGTCAAAATACCTGTAAAGAAACCTCAGTGATCACACAAGGCAGCTCACTAAGATTCTGAAGACTACGTATGATTTTGTTCTGGAATGCTAATGTTAGTAGCTTAGCCATGACTTGTCCCAAGTGCAATATTAGACATTTTTAATGTAATCTTTTCTACTTGAATACAACCTCTATAAAATGATAAATATCCTATATTACTGAAAAGATATGGGATCAAATTTCTTTCCAATAAATCTTCAGTTTAAAAAAATAAGTGCATACAGGTCTGCTTTGTTTTCATACGTATTGTGAAGACTAGTTGAAATAGCAACCCCCATACTGGCAATAGCTAGTTTCTCTCTCTCTGCTGCACCAACTGTGCAAAGGGTGAGTTCTTGGTTTGCCTTTTTTTTTTGTTTGGTTGGTTTAGACATAAAGAACTTCCTCACCTGTCTGTATTCACTCTCTCAAGCGTAAAGATGGATACAGACCTAGCAGGTTTTGCACATTAATGGTTTCTTTTGGTGAGAGAACTAGTAAGTTTCTAGAAGGTTGAAAAGCAAAATTTAACATCTAAAATGCATGTACAACAATGGATGCGGTAGGCTTGGTTAATGTACCACAGCAAAAGTGATGCCAGACAGGTTATCTGCTACGCTTCAGTTCTCTAGTTGCACTCCTTATCCTAGTCATCACCCTAAGAGTGATGTAGATGTAAATCAACTGAATCAGACAAAGGGATTTTAAGCTTTAAAGGTTTCTGGAGATGCCTGCATGTTAGAAGCTGATACCAGCAGGTGCAGCTTGCAGTTTGGAGCCTCAGGCAAAACAGGTTCACATTCCTACAGTATTGTCTTTTGAAGCAATATACCCTCTAACAGCACTTAGGCAAGATATAAAGAGTCACAGGAATAACTTTATGCTGTCATGAAATTAGAGATGGAATAAAATTTCAAATGCCTCATTTTTATTTTTCAGTCCTTTGAAATGCATTATTTTCAAAACTAGAACTATCTACAGAAAAAAGCTTAAGCATTTCTAATTCCAGAGGATGCATAGTGCCTGTAACAATCAAGGAGTGTAGTGGGCCGCCTAATTCCACTGTGGACATCTGACACAGTGTGCCTGAAGCAATCTTCTCATCTGGAGCACCCACACGTGCGAGGCCAACACACATCGTGTTTTCAGTAATTTCTGTAAGAAAAAAAGATTAAATGGTTAATTTATTGACTAATGGTCCTATCGTAAAAGAAAAAGTACTCAAAATGCTTAAACCTTAGCACTGCTTTCTTAAATCTCCAATTAATTAGTCATTGGAGTGGCTTAGAAAGAAGCTTGTTCTTCAAAGAAAATACAGCTGCATCTTAGACATATTTATAAGCAAGAATGGGAAGGGAGCAGCAGTAGAATATTAATTCATTCACGAATTGTGTCCAGTTTGAGGAAACTGCTTCTGCTTCATTTTATAGAAGTGATAAGATGAAAGTAATTTAATTTTAACAGTATTTAAGCAATAAACATTTAAAAGGAGGAATATAGCTAGAGCAATTCCTATTAGAATTTTTCTGTGACACAACTGAGTCATCTTTATAGCTGCTGTGATTTCACCCTTGGTTTCACTAGGCATCTTTCATAGTTTGCTCTTGACTAGTGTTAAGAATTCGAGGTCAAAATCACAGTTCTGCATCGTTAGGTTAACCTAGATTCATGCTGCTATTCATGTAGAGCAGAGTGTGACCACTCTAAATAAAATGTAGCAGAGATTTTTGAAGCTTGACTGATCTAAAATGCTCAGAATCCTTCCACCTTCTGCAATTCTAATGGATCAAAGAGCTCACAGTTAAAGTTGGATAGAAATAGTACAGGGGTACCACACTGAGGCTTTGACTAAACCTCCACGAGCCACCAGTGCTTGTCCATCTGTGCCACTGAACTACACTGTTTAAGCTCTCACAAATCCATCTCACAAGATTTCAGGCAGCCCAGTTCCTCTGCAGAGCAAGAGAATGCTAAGACTAAGAGGAAAGGAATGGCGTTCAGCGGCTCATCAATAAGTGTGACTGAGCAGGTTAGTGGCAGATAGAAGCAGTATCAGTAATAGTACCTGGTTCTTCTCCTTGTAGCCTCCTGTTTTGAATAACGGCAAGAAGCTGTTCTGCAGCTTGATTGACACTCATGTAGCGTGGTGGCTCATAAATCTTTCTTCCTCTGCAGGGAAAGTAGAGAAATTTCACATAAAACCCATTTGATTATCCCTAGCATTCTTATAGTTTATTTCAAGAAACCTCTAGACCAGCAAATTGAACTTAAACAGGCCCAGACTGAGAGCCTAGGCCTTTTAGACAAGACAGGAATTTTTCATGAAGACAGAAGTCTCTTGTGCTCTCACCACACCTGTGAAACAGCAGGGCCGCCAGCTGGCAGATCATTTGAGTCTTAAAAGCAGAGTCAACTGCTGGAAGCAATATGCTAAAGTTTTGCAGCTACTCCTGAAAGGTGCATTAGAGTTAAATTCAAGGGCAAACTACTGGTTTTCTGTCACATGCCCTGCAGACAGAAGATTACAGACTAGAAACATATTCTTAAATGAAATGCTGCTTTCTTTGCCAACTGTGGATTCTGTCAAACAGATTTTATTTTGAAATTCCAGAATAAACAAACCTCAATGATACTGTGAGACTTCACAAATGTTAATTTAGACCACAGTTACAGCATGCCTATAAAATAACCATTTCTGTTTGCCACTGTCAAAACATACAGATTGGAGAGAGGTGATTGAGATGCGGCAAGAGCTTTTTCGAACGCAGCTAAATGAACTTAAGAGCATTTTCTATATATGGCTTATTTAGCTATTTAAAAAAAGGGTAGTGTGTATTCAGTGCTTCACACTGCTTCTAGCCAGTGTAAGGAAGAATGAATTCAGAACACTGTTTCAGCTATTAAATCTATTTCAGGATGGAACAGAACAGTGGTAAAATAACACTTCATTTGCCAAGCGGAAACTTACCCCATTCTGACCTAATGCTTCTCACAGAAACAAATTTAAAAAAAAAAAGATTATGCTCTGCTGCAACTTCATTCTGTTAGTGTGAAAAAAAAGCCCGGTCTTATTGTAATGAAGATAAAAGTTCCACTCCTTGTAAGGAACAAAAGACTATGGCCACTGAGAAGTACAAGAGGAGGCAGGTAAGTTCGGTATTAGACTATGGGCAACGCACTTTTGTAACTTGTACCAAAAAACCCTTTTGTAAATACAGTTGTGGTTCTATATGTTTTCAACATGGTGACTCACTTCATTAGATTCTCCACAGACTGCTCCTTCACTTTAATATCTGTAGAACAAAACAGATTATTACAACACAGATTCCCTACCAACTTCCCACTTAGTTTTCTATGTAGGTAAAGCTTCACTTAATTAGCAGATTCTATAAATTTTATAACAACATTTTAACTGTTACAGGAATAAGGAATATGAATTACATTCTACTATTTCATATGTAAATGAATCACAAAGTACTGTGATTTTATGCATGTGATTTTACCCAAAGACAGGGCAAATTTCACACATTTCAGAGCAATATAGATAATATAAATACTGCAAAGCATACAAATAGCAGGCATATTTACTACAGGATAGCTAAATGCCAGCATGTTTGAGCACACCAGGGTATTGGGACTACTCTTAAGAATACATTGTGGTCACAAAAGGTAAAATATTATGACTGCCCGACAGTGATTACATCACGGCCGTGCAGGAATCTGACTTTCGTTAACACTTCCTTCCTGTCCCAATCAAAATTTAGAACAATCTTCTCTTGTGGGGAAAAAAAAAGGATTTGGGCAAAAATGAAATAGAGAAGGGGTCAGGTAAGACTCTGCACATCTACAATTTAATAAAACTAATTGACCACAATCTCTCCAGGAGGCAATCCAAATGCCATCTGTATTCAAATGCCCCAAAATACTAACATAAAGAAAGCTGGGTACATTGTTTATCTTGATTTTTTTTAAAAGTATTAAGTTATGCCATCAACTCCTAAACCAAAGTAACTCTGAAGAAAGGGGTTTGAAATGCAAAGCTGCGAGACTGTTTATTAGAGCAGTGTTTACCAGCAGCCTCCAGCTCCTATTTGACTTCTCCAAAGGGGGAAGTCAATTTCTTGTGAATTTTTTGAAGAGGAATGAAGAAATTCCTGGCTGCTGTAGCATGAACAGTGGCTGAACTGACTGTAAGTACACATACACTAATGCTCCAATTGTTTGTGTATTTTCAAAGATACACATTAGCTAAGAACATCACAGACTTCATCTCATGCCTATCACCATTGTTTCTGGACACTGTGGAAGATGGTAGCTAAGGAACGGGGATAGTAGCTGCTTACCAAGTAAGCACAGTGTGTGCATTCCATTCTGCCTGTTCTTCTCAATCTTGTCAAAAAAGCTCTCTGGCTTCCATGTATCTGTCCAGAAAACTATAGAAACTGTCTCTCCAAAATTGTACAACTGTAAAACAAAGCAAATGCAAAAACACACACATACATACAATGAGAAAAAACCCCTTCATTAGTACAGCATGCAAAAAAATGCTATGAAAATCATGAACAATTGGCAACGCTGAAAAGTCCTGAGCCTAGTTAACAAAGAAGTTTCATACCACAGGGAGAGTACTCTCCTCTATAAAATGCTTAAGTTTGCTCTTTCATAAATCTACAATAAACATTGCATTAAAAATAATGCTTCCTTTAAAAAAGCTGCCCTGTGCTACTCTGTATCTCTTGGCTACTGCGTTCCTTTGCATTCCCTCCTTTCTTTTTAAAACTGGTAATTACTGAACTGGTTTTTCTTCTTCATAATAGAGACATGCTTTTGTTCTTTTACTCTCCAAACAGCAAAGTATGTTAAAGAATGACTAATGAACTACCTGCAAAGTTTTTATCGATCTCTCCATTCCCCTTGTCAATATATAATAAACTTTCAATCTACCTTCTGTTCTTTGTTACTTAATTCTGAAGTCCTTTTAAAGGTAAAACCTTTTAAGACTAGCATGAAAATTAGTACTTACTATTTCTAATTTTAGTAAAGGGTAGGAAATTTCTAATAATGCCATACTTACGTTCTGATTTTACTGATAGAGTAGTATTTGTATTAAACCAGCACTTTCCTGCAGATGAAAGCTGTACCATGCCAAAGAAGTTGCAGTCTAATTAGGCAGTGGATACGAAGATTGGAAGACAGGGACAGCTTGTGCATGAAGCAGAGAGGTGCAGCATTTTTATGTACATATGGTAAGAAAAATATCGCTTGAAGATTCTATGTCAAACATACTGATTTTATTCTCATTCGTAACACTATTTATTACTGTAAATCCCTCATCTCGGTGCAGGCATTTGAAGCAATAGTCTTGCCAAGCATTTCCAGTGATGCAAAAGTGAAAGTCATATGTAACCAAAGGCAGCATTTGGCTTAGAAGTTTTTGTAACCAACTGAAAAAGGGCAAAACCAGGCATCAATTTTGGTCAATTCAGCTCTGGAATGGAGCCATCCAGATGGATTTTACAGCTTGCCAATATTCTGTCTGCCCAAACCCACCAGAGAAACAACAGCTATACAGGCTAACCTCCCCACTTTCTCTGTAAACCTGGAAGGAAAAAATGCTTTTCCAAGGCCACTACAGGAGGCACTGCATGTGCTGTTAGCAGAGAAGAGGGCCCTGTGTAGAAGCAGCTCTGGCAGCTCTGTAGTATCTGGGGATTTCCCTATATATACTTATTTTACTGTGGCATTAGGTTGTGGTTTTAACTCCTTTATGCTGGCAGAGCAGAATTTGAATCAAAGTAGAAACGTGTTTGTTTCCAAGGGACCAAAAGCTCAGATCTTAACCATTCATACTGATAAGAACAGCATTTATTCAAAGATTCCTGGAATACTACTGAAAACATTTCCTCTTTGAAGTATTTCATTCTAGTACAAGAACAAGAACACACAGTGTACATTTCACAACTTAAAGGTTCTTCCAGTAAGCTAAATACAGGTTGAACCAAATGAATTACTCCTGATGTAACTTCTTAACTATTTCAAGGCTGTGTTCTAGAAAAAGAAAAAAGCAAGCTACGTTTTTCCTGTTTTTCATGTGGCTAGCTAGAACTCTTTCCAGTTTGTACCAAATCTGAAACTATTGGAACAAGGAGTTTCTCTTTCTTTCCTTCACTGTTAAAGCATCTGGGAGCAAGTTAACCTTAAATCTCATGGGTAGTGTGCCTTCAGTCATCATCAACTGCTGAAATGGCCAGTATCAACCTACCTCACTAGCTTACCATCTGCAACCTGAGAGCCCCTGCTGCCATTTCCGTACTGAAAGTGGCCTCAATTAACCTCAAATCTTATTCCAGTCCCTTTGGCATTTTGATAACCTGAAGGAGAGAAATGTCCACCCCTGCCTTTTAGCAAAGAAAAGGATGTGCAGAAATGGGCAAACTGTTACTATCTGATAAGTATTTTTTTGGGAATATGATCTTTTAAATCACTCTGCCACATATTGAAAACAAGTTGGGCATTCAACTTTATACCCTGCAGCACCTGTTCTGATTGTTATTTTCCTCTTTTCCATTGTTCATTACAAAGATTCTCCATCTTCTTTGCCAACAAGAAGGAAAGCAAGTTATGCTTTTTGTGCAAGCACTGCCAGTCAGATTCACTGAATCTGTCCTTTGTTTGCCAGGGTTGACATTAAAACTGAAGTCTTAATGTCAAAAAGGAATAAAACATTTTTTGTCAGAAATGGCCTGTCTATTTAGTAGAAATAATTTCAGAATATCTTCATGTAGTATTGATATCATACAAAACTGTATTTACAGTCTCAAAAAACCCCACTTGTTTTCTCAGCATCCGGACAGCACAGAAGTAGCTTCTACACAAACAAGATGGAAAGGGGCCTATTTTACTGACTTGGACATACCTTTGCAACTTGCACCCTTCTATTAACTAAACTTCTAAAGACTAGATTTCCTAGTATTAATGCATATATATTTTTATTTTAAAGAGAGGAAAATACTGCTTGGGAAACGTTCTGGTACACCAATGATCTATATAAAACTGAAGCTGCCCCTATTGTGCTTGACTGCTTGTGCTCGTAAGGTAATTGGTTACTTCTACAGATTTGATCTCTGCAGAGATGTGACATTTATGCAAACAAAGGCACAGGTCTTCCACCAGGACAAGCCTGCATTAAAGAAGCAATACACAACTGTATGAGGATTACATTCTCAACTCTCTCCCTGTACCTCATCCAGATTTAATTTGTTCCTAATACAGTTTCCTGTGCTGTGTTCTAATTTCTACCTCTTGAAATCTAGCATGAAGTATCAGACGTTAAAGAAAAGCCTTGCTGCAGAAAGAGCAGTAAATGCCAAAAATTCCAATACTATCCTAAGGATTCAACAGTTACAGAGGACAGGAGGTCCACTAGAGCCAGAACCCACTGAAATCAAAGATGATTATTTCCCTCAATCATAATATACCGAATAGGGCCTCAAAATTCCAGAAATCATAGTTGCTTGACTAGAACTAACACATTCGTTAACCAAGGTGTATTAGAACACAACTAAGGATTAATGTCACACTTTAAAATTGTTAAGCATTTAGTAAGACAATGAAGAGCTCTGTATATATTCAGTGAAACGATCGGGCTGCACGGTTGCTGGCACGGCTTTAAAAAGAGGCAACAGCAACTGAAGTTTCACAGAGGTCTTCTGTGTGCTGCACTCTACATTAAGCAGCTGCGGTTCAGGAGTGGGCAAGATCTGTTCTGCACAGGCTAAAACATCTCAAGCATCACACTTGTACTAATCATCAGATTTGTTAGAGTGCCTGCATTCTGCTCAGGCACAAAAGTGCCAGAATTTCAAAGGGGCTCAGTGTAATAGTTGGAAATGGTTGGACAGACATTTCACGCTCTCAGCTTGGAAACTAACCTCCTTACCTTTTCCAATGCTCAAAAACTTCACAGAAAAATTTCAAAAGGTCATTTTGAAAGACCTCAGTCTTTGGAAATACTTCTCCCCCCGCCCAAGTAGTAATTGTCTTAAGCAAAGCTTAAATTTTGCAATGCAATAGCTGAAGTCAGGAAAGGAAGCCAGAACTCTCTACTCCAAGGCAATGCTCTATCTGCCCTACTTGTCTCTCTCTCACAAAAGGCTGCACAAAGCTGTTCTTCAACCCATACTTTCTTCACCCCAGAATGAGCTGTATCTTCCTACTTTATTTACACACATAATATGAATGTCTGACAACTTTCGGTACTGAGGTGCCTGTTTTCAGTTAGTATTTTTAACCCTTCTGTTAACAATATCTCTTGGTTTACTTGTTTATATAAGCACAATTCAGACGCCAGAATAAACTATGACAGAAGAAGTGCTGTACCATGATCTCAGCTTGGAAAGCCTGCGTGCAAGTGAAATTTCAATGAAACTATTGAGCAACTTTGTTAATGGTCAGCCTGCATGACATTTGCTATCTGAAGCTGTCCAGATCAACAGTCCCCTCTTAAAATACTGGTGTGGCTAATCACCACAAAAATACAGGGCATAAAAAGAAGGAACAAGCTGTGACTAAATAGGGAAATTAAAAAAGGAAGATGCCCCATCCCCTCTAAAAAGTACTAAAGCAAGCAGGAGAGAAGATGTGAGATAATATTCAAGGTCAGTAGAGCAACAGCTGCAGAGAAACCAAGAAGTAAACATTTCAAAATGCAGACATTTATTTTTACAGCATCTTTCCCAGAATTATTGCTGTATCAGCTGCAATGGTGACAAAGCAATTCTTCACTTACGAGCCTACCTCCTTTCCTAAAATTTCAAACAGCTTCAGAACTGGATACTTGTGATGGGAAGGAGGTGAAAAGGAGTCCTATCATTACATTTTGCAGACCTGTCACCTATACACACACGCAAATGCCTGTAAGTGCCGTAGGACTGAAATGCTACTCAGCTGTGTTCTGTGTTGAGATGGTCACAGGCTACACTGCACATAGTTCTCACAGGACAGGTGTGTTCTGCAAATGAAGATCCTGCACAGCCTGCTCACATCCCACTGACAGATACCAAGAGGCTTTTGCTCCTAAGACTATTCCTCAATGGAATTTGGAGACTGTAGAGCACCTTGCATTATCCCAGGTTGTTCATTGGGAATTCCTAGTGGATATGCACAGAAAACCTACGACATGGATTGTTTATCCTTGTCATTAGAGTTTTGACATGACGCTGTTCAACATTCACCCTCAAAAAAAGGGACCTAACAAATCAGACTTTTCCCCTTACTCTCCATAACCAGTTAACAACCCTCTAGCCCATATACATGAGATTAAAGGGCTCCTACTGTTCTATATATTCGATATTGTTGCCAGAGAACAGCTTAAGAAATACGACAATCATCAACAAAGAGGTAACAAGAATCAGTCAAGCTTCATTTTCGCTTGTAACTGGTCACATGAAACAACTACAAGCCCAGCTCTAGCCCTTTATGCTGTCTTAGTACTACGGACCCTTAAGCAACTTTGAATGCCTGTCATAAGAACCTTCACATGAAATTAAAAGTTTTTACCATTCACACACATAGGGCTGTGACTCCTTTTTGTACTGCAAGCCAACAGATTGACTCAGATGTCCCCAAAACTTCCAGTCCCCTTCATATGTGCCAGAGACAAAGGAAGTGCAAAGAAAAGGATGTTTGGCTGAGGGAGGCCCACTCCACATGATTGCAGTCTTCAGGAGGCAGCTGAGATAAATCACATAAAAGCAGCTGAAGGGAAGAACACATTTTTCTCTTGGCTGCCTCCTGTATCAGCACCTAGGAAATAGCCACTCAACAAGCAGAACAAAATTCTGCTATCAAGAGATTCAGAAACTTCAAGCAAACTTGAACAGGACAGTATTTTCCCACCAAGGTAATGTTACCTTATTTTTAATAACCTCCTAAGACCCTTGCCAGCAATATCAAACTGATTCCTTCCTACTCAGGTCATTTGGGTTACTAATTTGAAATGAAGATATCTACATGGAGAAAAAAAAAATCTATTCAGATCAAATGGATGTTTCCAGGTCATGTTTGCTGGTGACAAATGGCACCAAGTTGAACAGCAGTTGTGAGTGATGAAGGAGTGTGACTAGCACTGATCTAACCTTTAACTCGTTTGAGAAACAAATGCCGACTTCTAAAAGGCTCAGAAGCTAGTAGTAAGTGAGAAAACCAACCAGTGATGGAAAATAATTTGTATTCACTGCCAGTGAATAAAAACATTTTGCATTGAGCCTCTCCTATTAAAGCAAAGAGTATTTTTGAAGATAAGGGCACAGAGAGAGGGTAGAACCCAGAAGTTTTACTCCTGCACCTACTACAGGTTTTCTGTTTTAATATAAGCACAGCAAGTAATGATGGCATCCTTCAGCTTCCTTATCTATATTTTTGTACTTGACACTGAACACGTACTCAGCTGTTCAGTAAAGACTCAAAAATAACATGGTAAGCACTGTTTTTGTATTGAAGTGATCCGCCGGTAGTGAAAAGAAAAAACTATTTTATAACTGTAATTGTCTTACAAGAATTAACTGTACTGCAAGCAGAAAAAATCGAGGTGAGTCACTGAAAGAAACAAGGGGACATGCCGATGTTTGTTCTGACGCTATTCAGGTGGAAAATGGGTAGATCTCAGAAGAAAGGCAGGTCTTTGCTATGACACACACTTTTCCTGGCTACACTATCAAAATGTAAATGCTTTCAAAACTAGCAACACCACTCTCCCAGAAATTGGAGATATTTTAGTCTTTCATCTCATCCCATCACCTGCCTCCAGCTTTGCACTTTAGTTCTCAAGCCTCTTTTTTTACGGGAATGCCATTATCTCAGATTGTTTCAAGTTGCATCATTTCTTCATGTGCATCATAGGTCAGTAGAATGTTGCCTCCCTCATGTGCTTGGCCATCCATAGTGCTACCTCAAAGACACATGACCAGAACTGGGTCAGAGAGAATTCTGTCCCGAGCGCACCACTCTGGCCAGTGACCTTCCCAAACTAACCCAGGTGTCACACAGATTAGGAAGGAAGGAAAAAAGGTGTAAATTAGAGATCCTGAGGTTTTTTCTGCCTCTTTATTTTAGGGCTAAAAGCTTTAGCAATCAGCCCTGTTCTGAAAATCTGAGCGTGGGTACAGATAAAGCCATGGAAGTCAGGCTAGGTTTTCCCTTTGTTCTCAGTCTGCAATGCTGAATCCTAGTCAGGTAGGTCCAAGGTAATGTCTGGCTCACAGGGTAGCTGAGCAGTGGCAGAAGAGAGGTAAGCCTGTTACCTACATCCTAAGCTTTCCAAAGCTATGGAACACAGTGCAGCTGCTGATGTGGAAAACTGAACTGTCTCACCAGTTACTACCCACTAGAAGTGCTCCCTGAGAATTGCAGCCTTCCCCTGCAGGCTTCTGTCCTCTCTCCCTGACTTCCTTGGCAGAGTGCACAGATACCAAACTGCCCGACTTTCTTCACTGGTGGCTATTCCCCACTACAACAGGAGTCAGAATGATCAACATACCTACATGTCAGGCGAGAAGGGAACCTGCAGAGAATGGGCTAACACAGACACTTTTCCTGGCTTCTCCTCCTAGGGCCCTACTCATTTGGTTTTGAAGGAAAAAAAAAAAAAAATTCTGACACAGTGAAGTGCAGGAAGTGTAAAAGAGAGAGCCACAGCAAGTCAGACTAATACTTTGCTAAGTTATACTATGCCGTGCTTTCAATAGCTATAGCTCATTGTATCAACCTATTAGAGCCTCCTAGAAGTTCAAACAGTTTCATTTTCAAAACTAAACCCAACCGTGTTATTTGTAGAAATACTATCTTCACCTGTGCAGCCTTCAAAACAGTTGCACTGACTCTGATAAATGGGCAAGACAGTAAAAAAAAAAAAAGTATTTGAAAGCAGATATTCACCCTTCTTCACAATTGGCAAGAATATATCCATGAGTTGAAGATGGCAAACCATCACTAATTGCTCTCCTGACTTCAGGAACTTACTACTGTACAAGAAAATTGCGCAACTATCAGAATACTGTTGGCTACACAGAAACATTGCTCTGATGACAAGAGACGTTCTTTTGTGAACAGACTGGCCTGTAGCTGCACTTTTCTGAGGATCTAATCGGCAGTTACAGCTCGCTACACACATGGCTTTCAGAATAGCGTATAAAGGTGTTTCCTGTTTTTCTCTAGTAAGAAAGAAAGAGGTTTTGTATCACAATCAGATTAAAACAAGAAAAAAGGCCAAGCCTTTTCTGTGGTAAAGCAAAAGAGGAATCCCTGCTATACTTGACAGCGACTTTGAACCACAGTAACTTGAAAACTAAATTGATGGCAGGAGACAGCCATGAACATAAAGACTGTTGAAAGAAATTATAAACTTCCACCACAACTCTAATTTACAGGCTGCTTTTTTTTGTAAGATACTCCTCACTTGCTGTTTATGCCTGTAAGAAGCAAGGAAGAGTTAAGCATACAGCTGCTTATAGTCTGTCTAGTAATACAATATGATCACTATTTTCTAAAATGCTTTATACAACAACAGGAATGTTGACTTATGAGAAGGCAGCCCTTCCTGAGCCAGAATGGAAAAGGGGACTAATGCCAGAGTGGATAACATCACATTTCCTTCATGGTCTGTTCTTTTCAGCATGGGATAAGGAAACAGTAAACTAATCTCCAAAAATCTGTGTATGTGAAAAACCTTATAGACAATTTGCAATAGATTCCCTTAGTTTTCTGTTCTTTTTATTTTCCATTAACCTAGAAGCAATATGCTCCTCCTTCCTACGCCTAGCTGGAGTTGTGGGGAAGCAAATTTTCAGAAAACTTACTTAGTCACTTGCTCTCTTTGGGAATATGTGCCTTGTATTGTTCAACCTGATGAATGTAAAAGAACAGTAAAAGGTAGCAGGTGGTAGAAACTACTTGTCCACAGCTTGGCAGCAGAAACACACTTTGCACCACCATGAAGCTAAAAGGGGAAAGGGTGAGTCCCAGCCTCAACTCTTCTGCTACCCGCCCCAGTAAGTGCAGTCATGCAACAGCTGCCGTCTATCTGCTGAATTTAGACACCAAGGAGCCCATTTCCGTCCTAGAAGATAACTTTGCCCAAGTCTTACAGCAATAGGCAGGTATCGCTAAGAAAGTGCTTATGGGAATAATTATGAAGAATGTGAATCCTGTGCTGCATTCCCTTTAGCGTTAGCACTCGTGTCTCAGAGCAGGTGACAACGCAGTGCTGCCTGAACTGCCAGAGCAGACAGGGCTCCCGCGTTCCTCAACCATTCAGATGTGATCAAAGCCAGAGGTAATACCCAACTTACTGCAACACATTTTCTGCTTCTGGGCAGCACTGAAATTGGGCTATAGGATTTTGTCAGTGTAAATCTGAAGGTGTCAGTAATTTGTTGATTTTTTTTTTTTTTTAAATGGTGCTCTTTTATATTACGCTAGGAAAGAATGCTTCCTCCTTTGGTGCTGAAAACTTACTGTCTGTACCCTCAACTCTTGTCTGTAGTACACTTACGTTTCTGTGCTTGGTTTTGGTTTTGGTAAAGTGGGAGCTTGGTTTAGGCATTCCCATACATAGGGAACCATTGTGAACTTTGAGAGGACAGGTTCTACGTTAAAGTAATGAATGAAAACATGAGGAAGCTTCAACTAATTTATATGTGATTGGTTATGATACATACACTGCCATAACATTTTTCATGCAGGAAAAGTAATAATGGACCTATATTATATGTGTAAAAAGAAGTATTGAAGCATTTTCTTGGGGACACTAGGCCTTTTCTACTTTAGCCATGCAAGAAACACAAAATTAGTCATTTGTTCTTCTAGTCCTTGGCTAGGCAAAACCCTCCTCCCTCGGCAGATGGGCAGAAAAGGAAGACAGGTCAATCCTGGAGAGAAAGGATGCATCATATACAAGATTTTGGAATTAGTTACGATCTGGGCTGGGGATATAGACAAGCTTGTGCATGTATTCCCTTTATGACAAGACCAACATATCGTCCAGCCTATTTAATAACAGAGTAACAGCCTAACTTAAGAATAAGCTTATCAGGTGACCATCGGTAGTAGAAGGAAGCCAACATGAGCAAAGTTTCATCTGTAAAGTAACTTAAATATCAAAGTCTCCTGGGCACAGGGAAGCTAGAGAGCAGAGAATAGAAATGTTACTATTTATTTTCACATGTGTTCTTTAAAAGGGACTTTTGCTGACAGGTAGCACCCTGAAAAGGAAGTGCTAACAAATTCGGACAAAAGAAGCGTACAGTTGCTACAGATTTTCAAACTTCTGATTGCAACACCCACTGCTACAGCAGAAGAGCTCACCAATTCTAAGCTTAGCAGTAGTGGAATAGCAGCGATACAAAACTGTTACCTGTAAACCACAGCAGCCCACTGCATTCATTATTGAGGCATTATGAATGACCTTGTATGGAATCCCCAGTTTTACTGCACGTAGTACTAAATCACTGTGTGTCGTGGCCCTGTGTTAAGAAAAGAAAGGAATTAAAAGATTCAAAAGATAAAGTGACCAAGTCTCACTAGCATTACAGTTTGTTTCGAAAGTAAAATTAAACCCTTCATAACTAGGGCAATGCAAGTGCCAAAAGGGCAACAATAATTTGACTAATTGACGTTGAAAAGTAAAAACTCCAATAAGGCTCCCATGTGTCATCTTCCCTAGCTGAAAGCACAGACATTCTCAGTATGATTCTCAGTTCTTTGCGGCTTTCTGGCATCATCAAAGCTGTAACACCAACACAATTGTTACTTTTTAAAGTAGCTTTGGCAAGTATTGAAAAGGAAAGTTCCATTTATCCTTTGTCTTCTGCAGGTGTCTGTTGGACATCTGTTGAACTGTAAAGGTCAGCTCTACTTGGCATAGAAGTCAACAAAACTCCAATATCTCCTTACTCACTGCACAGCCAGGCCTTCCCTCATCTGTGTCAGTGCGTGCCAGGAATGCAACACACTCAAACAAGAACTTTGAACAGACCGAGGTAAACTGCATGGAACTACTTTGAAAAAACATCCATAGTCTAAATCAACTTTCATAATATTGAAGCCAAGTTACTCAAATAAACAATGCCTAAGTTTGAGCAATCGACTTTAGTCTGAAATAAGAAAATTCTAGTTAAGCTTAGAGCTGAGCTAAATCTGGCTCCAGGTCTAAAGCTCAACAGCCACCTTACGGTGGCTAATATGAATGTTAGCACCAGCCTAGATGCAGGTGGGCTTTCGAGTACCCTACTAAAATTATCAGGTTCCTGCTAGCACATCTATAGCTGTTACCACGTATACAGAAAAAAAAACCTGCAGTGAACAACAGTGAGAAGAATAACTGGGGCACAGCTTGTTCTATCACTTGAACCATTAACCACCACCCCCCAAGATCTCCTGAGGCTGCCAAGTACTCTTCCTCTCCTAAGTACTCTTCTTTCCTGCAAATATACTTGAAACTCTACAGTGGTTTCTATCCTCATATGTCTTCTCTCAGGATGGAAACATTCTGTACTCTTTCCTAGTAACCTCACGAATCCCTAAATCCTTAGGGCCCTATGTGGGCATAGGAGCACCTCCAGCTGCAATATTAAGAGCCAAGAACATAAACATTCAAAAAGAAGCAACTCATTAAAAAAAAAAAGAAAAAAAGATAGTTTTCTACAGATATGTAGTATGTTAATCAAAAATGAAGCATTTTGACACCAAAACTAAGGATACCTGAGGCAGATCAAGACATTGATTACAAGAAGCAACTACATTTCAGTACAGATAGCTTGCTTTTTTTCATCTTATATACTTAGTCACTGGATCACAGCACAAGGGTACAGGTAATGTGGCTCTATGCTCTACACGGATCTTAATTTTAATGTTACCATGAACTGAAAGTATAATTAATATTTCTGAAATACAGCATCATCTGCTCCTAAGTGCTAGTTTAATAAAATATTCTCTTGCCAATTCCCTTCAACCTGTATTTACATAAATTTTCCACTTTTGGCAGATGTACACTCTGCTCCTATTTTTCATAAACTCTCTCTATTTTTTCACTCATAAATAGGGTGCTCAGTGATTTGATTTTTCTTGTGCCCCTTAACACTGTGGTATTAATCTTGAATCACCAGCTGGAGACTAAAAGCTCTTCTGTATGGCTTGACATTACAGATTGATGATGCCTGACTGAAGAGACAGAAGGAGATCCTTCTGGTGTTAGAAAAAGACTATAGTTTTCAGCAGGAATAAAAGGTGAAAACAAAAGGCTTAATAAACCAAAATGAGATGTTTATAATGACCTAAGTGATTTTAAAAACTAGCATATATCAAAGCAGGAGCACTGAACAACCAACAGCCAGCATTCGTTCTAAAAGAAGTGAGCCTAAAAACTGCAGTTTACAAGTACAAAGAGCACCTAAAAGAATACTCCCTCAAAACATAGCACAATTCTTAATTATGCAATATTCTAGAATTTCTTATGCTAGCAGATCAAACCTGGAACAAAATATTATTTATAAAAGCTAGCATGGAGAATGAAATGGTAAGTGAATGCTGAAGGAAACATTTATACACCCTGGAGGGTTCACATTCCTATCTATAAGGGATACCTGGGCAAGGAAACTCCACAACAAGATAAAGTGCAGATTAATTGCATGTGTGTTTTTAATGCAATAAACACACAAAGGCATTAAAAGAGCTTCTGGTCTGAAAATCAGCTTCATAAAGAATTAGTTTTGGAGTATGGTTCCTTCCTATTGAAAAAACTAGAGCGATCAAGCTACAGCAATAATTTAAAAGTTGCTTTGTCTTACCCAAAAGGATCACCAACTACAAGAAATGCGACATCACAAATATCAGCTTCTTTTAAAATGCTATCTGCTTCTTGTTCCACTGTTTCTCGATCAGCCAAAATCAATTCTTTTCCATAAAACTCTTCCTAGAAATCGAAATTAACAAGAAACACCAAAATAAGGCACTTTGGAGTGTGTCTGTATCTC
This sequence comes from Baryphthengus martii, assembly GCA_013396935.1. Classification (NCBI taxonomy): domain Eukaryota; kingdom Metazoa; phylum Chordata; class Aves; order Coraciiformes; family Momotidae; genus Baryphthengus; species Baryphthengus martii. The sequence goes on along the minus strand of VWZK01020500.1, from coordinate 66,756 downwards.
TCTGGCTGCTCACTCAAGAACACAGACAATGAATGCTGGAAAGGCCAACTTTCTTATCCTCCCCAGCAGTCTGACCCGTGTTTGAGAGACAAGAACACCCGAGCTTCCCACAAAGCAGTTCCCGAGCTGACAAAAATTAGTCAAGCACATTATATTCTGATATTGACTTGGTTTTTTATGCCTTCTGTGTCCTTTGAGGAGCTGCTTCAAAAGTAGCTCAATCACACCTGCACACTGAAGGTACCTGGGCGGACTCTGGGTATAGTTAATTTAACCCATTATCCTACTGTAAGGCATCGCCTCTCACAAGCCTGGGCCTAACTGCTTGGGTTAGTTATAATACTGACATCAAACCAGATACAAATGCACCACTAGCTATACCATAACCTATTTTTTTAGATCTTTTCCTCAGTCCATTGTACCTAATCACATCTAAGGAACGATTTCATGTTAATCCTTCATCTTCAATTCTCTGTGAGCAATACTTAACTATGTATGCAGGTAAACATGTATTTCATCATGTCCTTTCCTCTTCAGCACATCAGCTCACCCCATCATGTGTCTTTGCATGTTTTAAAATGCTGTTATTTCCAGAATCAACCTCACTCAAAGTAATACAACTTTAGCTCTAGAACGTTGTTTGTCTATGCTGAACATACGTCTCTAAGGCACGTGTCACCAGACTTTTCACATACTCTTTACAAGATTATATAAAGTTTTTTTTCAAGGTCATAGATCAAAAAAGGCGGTTTTGTTCTACGTAGTATTCCGAAAATGTGGCCAGTATTACGAGTATTAACACATTGATAAAACTGTTAAGTCAATTATGGTTCAGAAAGATTTCCCTCTGACTTCTGTGACTTCAGTGATACCTTCATCTTTGCCCGCAAAGAATAGTGACTTGACAAGAGAGCCATCATACTCGTACAGAAGTGAGTGCTCCCATAAAAAAATCCATCCCATAGCTAGGGTACTAGGTATGGGTCCTTTCTTACTGGGTTCAGTTTCTTTTTCTAAAGATGACTTCCTCACCATTTTTGGTCTAGTTTCGCTCATCTTACCTCTGTAAAATGAGGATATTGCTTTCCTTGTGAATGACTGCAACCTGTACAGATTTGATAGAAGGGGGACCAAATAAATGCATAAGCAAATCTTGTATCTGTGGTTCAGAACAGTTGATGGCCACCCTGGAGTACTGCTGAGGTCCATACGAAACAAACTGCAACAAATTTGAACGCTCCACTCGTTTTTATCAGGTATCTTACACTACATGCACACTAGCAAGTAGTACAGCACAACGGTAGCTCGTCTATAAAGCAAAAGCACTTGGTGCTGAGAACTCAATAATCACGCCACGTATATTTTGGTGGGTTTACCATTGGACTAGACTAACTTTAGTCCAGTACTGTAAATGCACACTACAAAACATATACGGGGCATTTCCAGAAGCAGACTTTTCAGTTTGTTTTTATCTAATGGAATCTATTTGCATGCTTTGAGACTGCTCCACAATGCTAACCAAAGCACATTAATTAGAGAATACATTAAAAAGCACTCTCCTGACACAAACTAAAATGTACTCACTGGGAGGTCACTGGATCTACACAGTTCTTTTACCAAATTGAGGGCCAATTTAGATTATCAACATCAAAGAGCTTTTAATATACATTTTAGGCCAAGATAAACTATGCAAGTCATGTCACTTGAATTTTGAGATCTGATTTTAAAAAGCATCAGCAGAGGAAGATTTCTAGAAAATCCCCGCTGGAAAAAAAATTGTTATCTGTTAAGAGCTTTCCTATAACTTTCCATGTTGCTTAGGAGAGGCTGACCTTTGGATTACAAGAACAACAATTCAGCATTGTCGCTTGTATGTAAACTGGGCTGCGTATCATCATTATGATGATTAATTCTTATATTCCCTCTTAGGCAGTTTCAGGTAAGATAGTATCTTTTACTTTGCTTTTATTGATCACTTTTCCCCATTACCCCATCTTTGAGACTTCAAGGTTCCCAAAAGACTTAAACCAATAAAAACCAAAACAAAAAAAAACCCCGAAAATAACCATGCCAAAAATATTCAGCATTTTTCTATTTTTTTTTTTTAGATGGTTAGGAATCCATCGATTTTTTGATAGCAAATGCAGATTCTGCAAAAGTAAAAATATCCAAGTAATCATATCCCTTTTGCAGTTTTCCAACTACCCAAAAACTGAAAAATGGCATTTTGTTTTGGATGGAGGAATTTCAATTCAGACTGCTTCAGTGCACTGAAAAAACCAAAATATGGAGTATATCTTTATTTCAAAATACAGCAAATATACCAGAGATGGCCCCAAATATTCTAGCCTAGCTTGTATCAGGAAACCACATAATGCAGACAACAAGGTGAGTTTCATGTGCTGTATGTTCATACAGGTATGCACACAAGTACATTGCAGCTATACAGCATCCCAGACACAGACAGCATCTCTGTATAGTACTACACAGCTTCTTCCAAGGTGAGATCTCTGTCCTGTAGGTAAGCAAGCTCTTTTTTTAGTACTATTTCAACACTAAATTTTATATTTCTATGACCAGTGAACCCATCAGAGTTATAATTTGTGCATTTTTACTGTTATCTTCTCCCATAAGGTGTGTTTACTAAAAAAAAAACAATGCTTCTTTCCATGTTGTTCAACAGCCCATCTCTGAGCTGTACGTATTCTGGAAGTTGCAACATGATAAAAAACAGCCGTGGCCCACCAAGAAACATGGAAATATGAGGCAGTCATATTATTATTCCCAGCAGGCATATCAAAATACTTCAGGCTGATTCAGTTTCAAGGCTCCAAAACATGTATTTTCTGGTATGTCATTTGGTTATTATTTTTTTTAAACAAATCAGACATTTTGCTACACAAGTTCTCCAATCTTTCAGGATGCCCATACATTATTAGAATTCGAGATGAAAACTCGTGTCAACGCTTGTGGGAAGGAAAATTTTATTTTTGTTCCAGTCTTCTCACCAGGTACCAAAATGAATTCTCCTCTAAAATACAGTACGTGAGGGTGACGCACCTAGTTTTTCCAAGAACAGGCACCATCGGTTTCTCCAGCCGACGCTACTGACCGCCTAGCCCAGTCCCGCCCCCTCCTCACGCGTTGGTACCGGAGGCGCCGGGGCTCCGTGCGACAGCGGCGGGCACACCTACCAGCGCTTCCTTGCCCACTGTGAGGACGGACGTGTAGGCCTCCAGGTACACCCTGCGGCACCGCCTCACCGCCTCCAGCCCCTTCACTGTGATGTCCTTGGCATCTCCCAGGCCCAGCCCGACGAGATACAGCATGATGGAGGGGGCCGTTGGGGCCGCCAGGCCCGCTGCCGCCGCCGACACCGCCTATCACGGGAGGAAAAGGGAGATCAGCCGGGGCGCCCCACGTCGCTGACCGCCGCGGCCGCGACCTCGCCCGCGTTNCTGCCGTCGGCCGGCACCCGGGCTCGCCTGGAGGAGCCTGGGCTCGAGCCTCCCGCGCTAAGCCGGGCTGCTCTTTCGGTCCCCCAAAGGCTCATTTATTGCTGGGTGATAATAGTGTAGTGGTGACCGTTTCGTGATCCTGTTCAATGGCACCCGCTGGGGCTCCTCCTGCTGCCCCGCAGCAAGGCAAGCTGGAGAACGGCTGCTTTCCTGCTGGGGAGTACAAATGTCTCCTTCGCTTCCCCCAAGGTATTACTCTGTGGTTTGGTGTCTTATTTTTTTTCTTATGAGGCTTTGGGACTAGGCTTTTATTTAAAGGAGGCTTTTAAGCTGGAATTAGTTTTATTGGAAGGGATTTTTGTCAGCTGCACCTGTTGCAGTCGAAAGCCTGTGCAGGAATCTGAGCTTCCTAGGTGAGAAGGCCGCTGCCTTGTGGGTGGTTGCCGCGCCGCATGGCCTATGTCTGTGCTGGAAGAACTCAAACGATCTTAAACCCCGACAGTGTATCAAAATTGGGTGTGTGAGGTTTATTTTTCTTGCTGAAAACCAAGGTTTGGTGACATTATATTGGAGTTTACCAAATGCACGGTTTTGGCTGTTGCTCAGACAACATTTTTAATACATTTTTAGGAGGAAAAAAAGGTTGCCCAAAAATATGAAGGCAAAATAACTTTTTTATAAGTTACATTTAATTTTATTATCATTTGTGCAGTGAAAAGTTCCCAGTAGAGTTGGCTAAACTCTTAAATAACATGTTTTCTAAAAAGTGAATGTGGGGAAAGAATTTACAAGTCTTTATAAGACTCTATTAGTTGCCTGAATTAACGATAGTGATAGTTCAGGAAAGATACTGCATTCAGTCCCAGTAGAACAAGACTACTAGTTAACCAGAATACAGTGCTGCAATGAAAACAAAGGCATGGAAGTAAGTGTCTGAGAAAGTTGACATCTCTTTTTTTTTCTTTTTTTTTCCCCACAAGACAAGCAAAGCATTTATTTTGCCTCAGCCCTTTGAGAAAAGAGGAAAAGGATTTTCTTTTTTTTTACTGAACTGTAGATAATATAAACCCAAGATTGGCTTACAGCAGATAACTCCTTTTAGTTGTACGTAGGAATATTGAGTTTATACTATTCTGAATTCCAAATCCATCTAATTGGCAGATTTGCTAATGGTTCAAAAGAGCCAGACTATGAAATGATTAAAGGCCATTTTTCCCAGTCAGCATAGGGTCCTGTGAGTGGAGGAGGGTTAATATTGGTAATTCTGTGGTGTGAGCGCACTGTCTGTGCCGTACAGGTTAACAGATGAGAGATCATTAGCTCCCCCAAAGCAGGAGTTGTTAGCAGAGTGCCTGGAAGGTGTGCCACAAACAGGAAAACACCTGCCATACACATACTAATGACAATTCTATACTTAACCAGATCTTTTTCTGGGTTTTTTTGAATTGTTGTCTTTTTATATAGTTGACATGAATTAGTTTTCATTTCTTATAAAAGTAAGGAGTTAATTTATCTCATGATTAAAGTCTCAGATTGTTTCGGCATAGTGTTTGACCATCTCCTTCTGTCTCTTAAGAATCTTTCCAGAAGCCTCTTTCATTCATAACGTATTCTAAAACAAGAATAATCAGTCTGTCATGATGCAGTTTTATCATAGGTCAGTTCAATACCCCAGATTTTTCATTATTTTACATAAAGATACAAACAAATCAAAGGCAGTTACATTTTTTTGTCTGTGACACTGGAGTTAATCAGTCGTGCAAGTATCAAGCTAAGCTATAAACGAAAACGATTCTTGTGCTCTTTTCATCTTTATTCTGTGCATGTGTACTGACTTCAGAGCAATTCTGTAGGGTTTACATTAGTACATTGGAAATGTGGATTTTGGAGGTAGGAAGCCACTTGATAGGAGTTGGCCTTTGATTTTAACAGGGATGGTTTTTCATCCAGAAACACTGATAGTTGAAGCTTGTAATGCTTGTTCTGAAGTACCCAAAGTCATTTGAGTCGCGCGTGTTAAAAAGTCTTAGCAACTTGGCATCATCGGCCAAAAGATCTTAAGACTTTAAAAGTCTACAAAATGTTGATAAGTGCTTTTAGGGTGTATTTCTGTGCATACAATATACATATGATATGTGTATGCCTAATGTATGAATTTGTTGTTTTAGTATCTGTTAACCTCAAGAATACTTGATGCAGCTGTTCCTTACACAGTCTCTATATAATGAGTAAAAAGGCCTATGCTGTTTAAAATTACCAACTTCTCTCCTTTTGCTCTTTTTTGTTGTTGTTTTGTTTTGGTGGGGAGAGGGCAGAGTTGAGAAGAAGGTTGGTTGCTTTATCCTGTTTTTTGTTAATTTAGTCCACTTGGAGATTTTTTTTATAAAAAAAAATTAAAAATGTAAACAGTTTTTTTAGAGAATGGGCTCAGTTGTCTTACATCCATTGTTTCAGTATATTTTAAACTGTATTTCTTACTATCTACAGAACCACCTTATTTTTTTATTGGAGATTGCAATGCGTTTCTTAGATTATTGGGAGAATAAGATGACTAGAAAGTAGACAGGCAGAAAGACTCCTCTGCACTCTCTACCAAATAGCATGCTGCTTGCTATCCTAACATTTTATTGGTAAGTACTGAGGAGTTAATTGTCAAGGCTAAACTCAAACCACAGTATATGGGTAACAACATACAAGATCAAGAGAATTAAATTTGGAGTTTTCTGACCCAATAGTTTCTGTCAGGTAGGGCTTTCAAGGAGCTTCTCTTGACTTACAGCGGTGTCATGAACGGCAGAATGTGTTTTTTTTGACTTCACTTACCTGTTCTTGTCTTTCTAGAGTAACACTTGACATTCTTATACATTCTGTAGCTTTTCTTAAGGTCTTGTAATAGATGGGAACCAGTTCAGGTAATTTTAAGAAATCCTTGATAGATGCCACAGAACACTGCAGATTTAAGAAAAGAAGGGGGAGGGTGGGAAGTTCAAGGCTTGCAGCACTTGCATTTATAGTCAAGCTATAAATACCATGATATGCAGCCTAACACAATGAGATCTTTACCTATTGCAAGTGTTCCCACTTAACTACTCTTCTACAAGTTAATGGCTTTTTTTGTTACGTATTAACTAATGTTTGCAGCGCAAAAAGTTGACTCAGCTATAGAGAACTTGGTTCAATGAGGATGCATTTTCTGCAAGGCCATTTTCTGCCGGGTTTAAGATTTGATTGTTTCTTTGTCACTTCTTATCCCTGTAAACATGCAGACATAATTGTTATCTATGGAAAGTTGTTCAGGAGGACAGATATGTATGTAGCCTCTGTTGCTTGATGATCTTTCTGAAAGCTTCAGAGAGAGATAAATGTGCTGCATTAAGATGGTTGCAACTATCCAGTCATGTCAACTGGAAGGCAGCTCAGATAGGTATGCAAGTTATTTCCAAGTGTTGAAACCCCTTTTGTAGCAGCTGAGAGCAGGAGTAGGAGATAAGTAGGGTGTAAGAGTGCAACAGTAGCCTAGGATAGCGTTCTGCCAAAATACCGATTCTTTGTGTTCAAGCTTCAGTTACAAAAGGGGTGGTGGTGGTGGTTTTTTAACTGGGTTTTCTTTTTCTTTTTTTAATGGGTTTCCATGTCACAGCTTCTTTGGCTTCCCAGTTTGTATAGGAGAAGTTCAATCAGCTGGTCAACGTTTGATGCAAAAAGGGAGACAGGAAGGAAGGAGGTTAAGTGGTCTTTCGTGCTCTTTCTGATGCTCTGCACTTGCTTATACAAACCATTCTTGGTGAGGAGAATCCATTTCTATTAAAATATCTGGTGAGCAGGATGGATTTGTACACCAGAGAAGGCTATGTAGTGTACAAAATTTGTGACCAGTCTGAAAGGTTACTTGGAATAATTCTCTACATCCAGAATTTGGTATTTACTTAGATGCATATTCATATTGTGTTTTATCTGTCTTGTGTCCAGCAGAAGGACAAGTGTACTAGCAATGGTAAGATGAGCTGACTCTCCTGAGACACCTGCTGATTGTTATAAGGCAACCCACCTTTGTGTTAGAAATATGCTGAAGTTTTAATGAAAAAAAAAAAATAATCTGCATCTTGTTTATTGTACGATTATAAAAACTGTTGATAACTTTTTATGTCTTATGGCTCTATTCTAACAATTGTGTTAGTCAATATTACTCAAAATATGCAGAGAGTCAGGCATGTTTACGGTCAGTGATCATTTTCATTACAAAGGCTGCTTTCAACTAGAGTAGGCTAAAGTCTAAAATGAATTGCCATTTTGGCCCTAATATTTGATACAAGTGTAAAGCTATGTTCCAGAGAGTACATTACCTCATAATGGCTTTAGATTGCTTTAGAAAATGAAGACATTCACTATCTTACTAAGAAGACGGCTATAATTTCTTTCCATATTTGCAAGACTTCCTTTATTAGTGTTTTAGAAATCTAGGGCAAATAACTAATATAAAATGACACTGTTTTGAAATTGATGCAGTTACACTTTTTCATAGGAGCTGCATGTAAAAGTGCATTTTTACTGCATTTGTCAATGTTTCGCAACTAGCGTGGTGAAATACATACGGACACACACGTAGAATCCCTCCATACTCAAGAGAAACCGTTAAAATCTCTCTGTCCTCATTTCAGGGTGTTCCATAGATAAGATTCCTGATATTCAGCTGTAAGCTTTATCTAAGTAAATAAATTGTAAAAGTAAGTTTTTACTGACTTCACCGGTTGCATTCCTGAAGACATTGCATCATTTGCATTGCAACCATACAAGACTTCTTTTATTGTTTCCAGTTCTTTTCACAACAAGTGGGGTTTTTCTGGAGAAAAACCTAGAATATTCCACATTTGTCAGGTTATGTTGGTGGGGTTTTTTTGATCATAATGCTACATATAGCATGAATTTTAATACTGAGTGAAAGTATTTTAACATTTCCTTCCAGTATGTATTACTAGTGCAGTTACCCACTTCTTAAATTCTAATCCTAGAGTTGCTCATACTCATTCTTAAATTTAGCTGTGGTCAAAAGAGCCCCAGTCCTGTTGGGATTGCAGTCAAATGAGATTTTGCTTTTCAGTTCAATGGCAGCAGAATCAAGCCTTCACTTTTTGTCATTCTCCACTGTTACTTCCGGGTTTTTTCTTTTTCTTTTATTCACGGCTTTTGTTTCTTCATGGCTTCAGTTCTTAAGGAAATTTATGGAACAGTGGTCCTGATACTAAGACCTTGGGCACTCCCCGCTATTAATCTTATCCTACAATAAGAATTGGCTGTTTATTTCTTCCCTTTGTTTTATGTTTCAACCATTTATTTTTTATTCTCTTGGGACTTTGCTCCTCACCCATGGTTACCAAGTTGCCTTAATAGCCTCTTGTGATGAACAAAATGCCACATCTATAAATCTTTCTGTCTCAATTCATCCACCGTTTCAGTAGATCTGACCTTGAGAAGTTGTACTTGAGCTTTGAGGGCCTCCAGATATTTAACTTCTCTCATGTACAAAATGTGGCCATATCCCAAGCAGCTGAGTATTTATAGATAGTGGAACAAAGCTGTATCCTTTCCTATCCTGACTAAACCTGCTGAGCTCCTAACTTTCTTTTCTAACTTCACCTAGTTTGGTGGTGGCTTGTTTCTTTAAAAAGACTGAATGCTGTACAAATATTGTTTGAAAGTAAATGCATCTGAGGCAATACGCTGGGCCAATTTTTGGTTATATCAGAGTGTACACAGTACAGAAATAATGTTGGTTTTTTTTTCTGGGGGAAATCAATAGTTTATCTGTGCTCTTTTTGTACACCTACAAATATGAGGTCAGCTTTTGATATTTTTGCTGGGGATTTTACCTTTATTTATATTTTGACATATGAAATGTGATTTAACAGCAGAAAGATAGCTTCTTTTCTCATGCTGGATTCTTTTTGGTAATCACCCTGTTGATGTGATACAGATGAATTTTAATTGTCCATCACTAAATATATAAGTAATAAAAACCAAATTTGTGTTACTATTACTGTTTAACAGTTAAAGCCTTTATCAGGATAAGCAGAGGTATTTTATGTGTATGCTTTTAAATATCCTCTTTTCAGTAATACTTTTAAATGTTACAAGTTTAATTGCCCACTAGATGAACAAACTATTTGTAACCAGTTCTGAATTAACAGAGAAGCAAGCTCCAGTGTATTTAACTTCTGTCTTTCACAATGTTTCCGTAATGTAGAAAAAATATACCAGCCTTTGGGTCGGGGGAGAAAGCTGACTTTTGTCTTCCAAATTTAGTGTAGCAGATTTTACTCATCATACCTTTTTCCTTTGCCAGAGCACCCTAGCATAGTTTTGGCAGCATTGAATGGTGATGTCACATGCTGCTAAATTGCAGTAGTTCCTCACACCTCCAAATGGGGAAGAGGGAGGTACCGATTTTTAAACTTTAATCACTTCTTCTAAGGTGTAAGCCAAGTACATGCAGCCCAGAGAGTGATATGAAATCCTGCTTACGGGAGGAAGGGGGAAGAGAAAGGAGAAAGCCACCTTTGTGGCTTTACAGCAGTTTCATAACTGTAAGGTCTGTTCCCCAGGCTTAATGCCTGAATGGAAGTGCTTTGCATTCGAATACATACTATTCTCAGGTTGAATGTGCTGTTTGAGAGGAAATGTTGTTTGTCTTGGAAACCTCGAGAAAATACTTTTTTAATTCTTAGGTGATCTAGGGGGGTTAAAAAAAAAAAAGAGCATTTGATCAGAAACATTCTTTATTGTTCGGTTTTAGTTTGTGCTGTGGGTTGGCTGGGTTGCTGCTGTCCTTGGAACTCGTGAACACAATTAGTAGTGGGATGCTGCTCGTTTCAGACCTTACGGTGTCATGTGATACTGAAGGAGTAGGATCTTGTCACAATTCACAGTTGCACTTAATTCTGCAAGTAGTCTGGGAGCTATAATGGGCACTGATAGGATGTCAAAAATTAGCTGTCAGCTTGAATTAGGATCTTAGGGTGATGAGTTATTGTACCTACATTTTCACCTTCTAAGCTGCAAGTCACTGTATATTGCAGTTCTCTTTATATTTTTTTCTATAATATGATCTTTACAATATTCGACGTGTTTTTGAATTACTGGTCTCATGATCAACTGCACTTTTAAAAACTGCTATCCCTTTACTTAATTGTATGTTGATTATGCTTAATCATAAATTATTTACATAACTTATTTTTAAGTCAAACTTTCACAGCAGGAATGATTATGATGTTCTGTACTTAAATAGGATGTTATGGTCTTAATGTTTTTCTTTTTTTATGGAAGTTGTTCAGAGGAGGAAAAAGTTGTCATAGGTCCATCTCATTTATTGTGACGTATTTCCATATGCCTTATGTTGTTAATTAATATTTAGCAGATAGAGTGGTTTAAAGAAATGTTTTAAAGGGAAGGAACATTAAATTAAGATTTTTATTCAATCTGTTTATTTGCTGTACATAGTACATGTTCTTGTTAGTTATGGAGTTAGAAGTACTATCAAGGTATGACACGTACTGGAAGTAATTTCAATTGAGTTAGCAAAGGCAATAGAATGAAAATCATTTTAAAACTGGTTCACACCAGCAATTCTTCGTGCACTATTAACTGCTAAGATCTAGTCACAAAACATTATTCTGAGGAGAAAGGGTTTAGTGAACCCTAGAAATTGGATTTGATTTATGCCAGAAAATCTGCCTTTTCACTGCTTGAGATTTCTATGGAAGGAAGCCACAGTCTTTTACCAAATGGTTTCTAAGGTAACATCTTATAGCAGAGCATCTGAAACCAATTTGGTTGTTAATGAGAAATAGTTCTCACGGCGGTGGGAAAGTGTGGAGTGAAAGAAAAGACTTGAAGATTTGGCAGTCTGTCTGTAAAGGCATTTAAATAAATGTGTGCCGCTGCTCTGCTTATGAAATTTCTACGAGGATTACACCTTCATAATTGCTTTTCAATTGTGTAGGTCACTCTCCAGAGTTGTCTTTCCCTATCAGTTTATTTGAGAAGTTCTGTGTGATAAACATATTTGTAAACAACAGCTGGATAATTTTAAATAGCTGGCACTTCCCAGTGGAAATGTGTTTACTCCTACAGAAAAAAAATATTTGCATTTTTTGAGTGATAGTATGTTTTTGCTGCCAGAAATAACGTTAGCGAATTGGTGCCATGCCAGAGCCACAGCATCCCGCTGATGATAGAGGCTACTTGCAGAATTTATCCGCTTGTTGTGAGACCCATTCTAAGAAGTTGCTTTTATAGCTCCTTTTCTACAGTTCTGACTAGATAAATGGTAGGTCAGTGATCACAGATGTACAGTCATTTTACAGTAGATGATCTGAATATCCTTTACAGTCTGAGTCTCTTTGGGCTGGAGGGAATAGAGTGCTTCTGTCAACAATGGCTCACTGCCATTTCTTCCTTCCTCTCAGGAAGAGAGAAAACGCAGTTCTGGCTTCCCTTTCCCTGGACACATAATAAACACGTAATGGCTCTCTTACCCTTTTGCATTGTGGCAAGGCTGTAGTCCTGCTTTCTCTTCCTTGGTTCATGTGTAGAGTTGCCTGAATACAACTACAGAGTTTAAAATCGTGCTTGCCTACTTTTTTACCTCATGTTACTAAATTCTGTGAGCTTATTCTGAGTCACAACAGAGAAGAGCAGTCCCAGAGTGACCCCTTTGCACTAAGCAATGGATCATATTTAGCAAAAAAATGAGAAATTTTACCA
>VWZK01020500.1:0-54482 GCA_013396935.1 Baryphthengus martii | reverse complement strand
TTTTTTTTTTTTTTTTTTTTAATGTGTATAATTCAGATAGCTTTTACCGAGACAAGAGACACTTCATGGTGTAATCTCTAGACTTTACATAGGTCAGGTCTATGTTTCATTAGCATCGTGCTATTATGTAGGAACATGAAAATACCATGTCCATACAGTACAGCTGTCATGCCGTAAAATGTGTGTAAATGCAATGAAGGCTTATATCAGGAATTCTCTGGTGAATCTTCTTATACCAATCTGTTCTTCCAGTATGGAAGTAGCTGCCTTACTGTGGTTCTGGCATGATGGTCCTCACTGTTCTTCTGAGATTTTAAAAAACAAATTCATTAGCATATTTCAACTACTCTAGCTCATGTTGTGCTTTCTACACAACAACCTTTATCAGCATCTGTTTATTGGAGTTACAGCACTGCGTTGGCATTTTTGTGTTGTAGCTTCACAAAATGCAATTATTCTTGCAACTTTTATACAGCTTTGATGGCTTTGAATGACTGAGTTTTAGATAAACCTGTGTGCTGCATTAGTTCTGACCAAAGCATTGGTTATATAATGCAAGTCTGCTCAGTGCCTTTTCATTATGATTTATGTTGTCCTACCAGTTCTTCTAGAAGCCGTAGGTTCCATACCTGCCAGAGCAGCTGCTCTATTATATATACATTAGATGCCACTCTTGGAGTCTCAGTAAAATGTCCAAGTTATTTGTTGTAGTGATTGTGATTAAATTTGTATCCCATAGCTCTAGATACTCTGTAGTTGCTTCATGAAAATAGTTGAGTGTAATGGCTTCATAACAAGCTTGACTTCGATTTCACCTGCTGCAGAGGGAAGCCCTACATTCTACAAAAGAAGAGAGGATGCTATGAATACTTTGTCGTGTGCCGCTAAACATGATTTTTCAGAGCAACTGGCCCTGTTAAGTGAAAAATTAGGCCGAAATAGAGAAGTAAGAACACTTGGGTTTTAAAGCTGTTGTTATAAAAAGTTAGTGTGATGTTATCTCATTGTCTGCGAGCAGCTCTAGGGATTGTGTTGGGGAATGTAATGGAAGGAAACACTCCAGGAGACAAGTTTGTGGAGAAGGTCTTTCTGATCATTTGGTGGTTGGCTTGAACACAGCTGTGATTTTCTTGTGTTTGTGTTGTTTTTTGGTTGTTTTTTTAATATTATTGAATACATCCAATTATTTAACTGCTGCTGCGGAAGGGGGAACTTTTCTTGCCCTGTCCCTTGCCCAAAATCTAGTGATTTTTTTCCCCCCTCAGGTTCATGAATAATTCTAAAACTACATACTTTTTGGGCCATTAAACAATATGAACTCAGCTTGTCAGAGGATCATATCAATACAGAAGCAGGCAAGGACAGCAAGTAAGAATTGTCTGTTCTTGAGCCGTTCCATAGAAGAGCCATGTGGTTTTGTGAATGGATTAGCCATAAACCATGAATGTGTTACATGTTCATTTACTCTCTAGATAGACAACATTTGGTTTTGTCATTAGATTTGCTCATAAGGTAATTGGTGAAATTGAGCTACATTGACACCAAAAACTTTAAGATGCATTATGTTGCCATCATGTTGATGTAATAGAAATAAAACAAATCCAGCAAGGTATTTGAAGACTATTATGGTATACAATGCCGTATATACAAAATGAGTGTGTAAACATTGATAAAATGATGTTTGAGCTTTTGCTTTTGCGAGTTATGTTCTCAAGGGATTACTTGGAGATTTTAAAAAAATCAGCAAAGGAATGGGCATTTTTTGTAGGTGTTCTGTTTGTCAGCTGTTTTAATTTAGTACTGAATACTGATGCCAGAAGATCATTAGTCTCTGATGTGACCTCTAAATATCCTGGCTGTGCTTTCACTAACAGAAACTCTTTTAAAGTAAGTGATTCCATTGATTTCAAGTAGCCAGTTATTCACGTCACAGAACATGAATATTTTTGTATCTTTCTGTATAAATATATATTCAGATATAATACTTTCACGTTTCACAGAGAACATGAAGACACTCCTCCACAAAGGGAGGAAGAAAGCAGAGAAAGTAGGTCCTGATTCTCTTTTGAAAAACTGTTGGTGCTTTGAATTTCTGTCTGTAGTTCCACAGCTTCCGTGAAGGGGAACAGAAAGTTTAATGAGGCTGAGTCAGCTGAGAGAGTGTGTAAAATGGAGAAGAGGGGCAGTGTTTTGGTTTGTTAGTTGGTTTACATTTTGGTGGTTTGAAGAGGGTTGATGTTGTCGTTTTTGTCTTGGCGGGAGGGGGACAGGTTACTGGATGGTTTTGTTTCTGTCTTTCCCCTGTAGCAACTGCACTGTGAAGAGGATTCTGCATTCCTGATAGTCTTTGAATGTTTTTATGGATTGCCTGAGCACTAATGGCAGCGTTCTTCAGGACATAAAGAAAGTGATGAGTAATCACAACGTTCGTAACCTATTGAGCCTAGTTTTCAATGGATTCATGTCCTTTGCCCTATCCATGTTCCCACTGCAATATCCTTGTGCTGCCCAACCACTGATATTCAGAAAATCCGTAGGAATTATCTCAGACGTCCTTCAGATCTGTCTAATTTAAGTTAGTTCAGTCAGTGAGAAAACAGTGCCATTACCCTAGAAAAACAACTTAAAATACTAGCTAAAAAATAGGGAGTTTTTTTCAGACTTACTGGTATTTGACCATTTATTAAAAGGAATTCCTACATTTTATCAGAGAATTCTAGAATAAAAATATATTAATTCAGTATTTTTAGAAACAATAAGGGGATGGAATGGGGGCTAGTTCATACTGATTTTAAATGTGACATTGGATTTTGTCTTTAAGTATGATGTGAATAGTGTGAATTACATCTCTGTGAACAAAGAGTGGTCTTTAACATGTAAGAATGATAATGTAGTCTAATAATGTTAACTCTGCATTTAAAATGTCAGAAAATAGAAATTTAAGTTACTCCACTTCTTCTGTCACCCTTCTGCCTCTGAGTTGTAACATACTTAATCACTTGAGTAAACACAAGAAAACTCTGATTTCTTTAGTCCAGAACCTGTTATATTAGTGGTATAATTAACTTAGAAACCTGCTGTTCATTATTAAGTTGGCTTGCAAAGTGGTACTAGTAAATAACTGTTAAAAATTCTTTTAAATTATTATTTAGTGCATAGGAACTGTTGGTAGTTAATTTTTAAGCATAGAAATTGAGATGATTCCCTCCAGACTGCTCTTGGTCTCTTTCCTGTGAAGCAAGTGTGCATGCCATCACTGAATGGGGAACAATGACAGAAGTATTCTGAAATTTCCTTCTTTCCCACTCTCTCCCTGTTAAGTTAAAGAGTTAAATTATAAAAAAAAAAAAAGTTGTTTGTCCTAAATGTCCTTACTGAAATCCATTATGCATGAAAAGAGTCTGAGTCCATTTGCAGGACCTCTAAATGAACTCCATTCATTCTGTGCTTAGAAATGTCCATTCAGCCAGAAACAGACACAATAGCTACAACCTCGTTTATTTGGCACCAATGCAAGCTTATTAAAAGTGAAAAGATTGTTTTGAAAAAGTATAGTAATTTATCTATGCTAGTTATATAATTCTTTAATAAAATTCCTTTAGGATCTGAATTCCGTATATATTCTTTATCTTAATAATCACATATATATTCTTTGCCCATAGTTGCAATATAGTAGCATTGCATTCGTCTAAAATTCTTAGATTCATGAAGCGTTTGAAATAGCTATTCTGAAAATATAAGCTGATCTAGCTTGACTTTGATGTAAAACAAGTTAAAGGGACATCTATTTCTAGACAACTCAGAAATTAAGCCAACTATCAATCATAATTAGTGGCTATGGAAAAAAAAATTACAACTTTGTTTTTTTAAGCGTTAAAACTTGTTTAAATTTGGAAGGTAAAATACTTATGCATGTCAAAACTGTGGAAATACAGTATTACCATTTCATCACTCTAAAAATCCATGAAGAAAAATCAAGAATTCAGTACTCCACATTTTATAGGTCTTAAAGTGCAACTGTTCCATTGTGATCAGCGGAATGTCATGATCCTTGGGTGTATGTGATATCAGACCGCATTATATCTTATTTTAAATAACTTGAAATGTTGAGCAAGATTACTGAGGTATCATTGACTTTCCTTCTAAGATTAGGAATGAACAAAAATGTTAAGCATTTTGGAGGACTTGACTTCCCTTACATGCAAGTAGGACTTTTGTAAGTTGTCCTCATTCTTGCATGCGTCTTATGACACGTGCGCGTCACACAAACTCCCTTGGGTGTTCCCTCTTCAGCTCAGGTATGGGAGGTTCTAAGGATGAGTCTAAAGTAACTCTGTGTGTTTTCCTTTGTTCCATTTTTCCAGCGGTCCGGGTGGCTCATATACATTTGTGAAGTTCATAACCTGCAGGTAGTGTTTGACGTAGAAATAAATGTTATGTTTAGAGGGAAAGAGAAAGTTAACAACAGATACAAATTTCACTTTATATTATTCTTCTTTGACCCAGAGTCCTGTATTTATGTAGATTCAGCAGCAGCTGAAGATTCTGTTGCTATTGAGTGTTATGACTGCACAGGGCCCTTCTGAAGTTTGTGACGTAGCCATTTACATGCCCACTATTGTTTATAGCACTTTAAGTACTAATCACCATCTCAGAAAGTGGCTTTGGTAGCTGACTGGAACTGACTGAGCATTTCCTCCAACAAACTGTAGAAAACAGAGTTTGTAGGAAGTGTGTAAGTGAGGGTGAATGGGTGAGGGGCTCATGGCAGGAAAAACAACTAACAGGAAAGGGTAAGTAGAAACATCATCCTTCTTGCTCTCAAACAGTTCTTTATCTGACAGTCCTCCTGCTGGTTGCTTTTCCTGCTGAGTCTCCTCCTCCTTCCGTCCTCTTGACATGTAAAATACACATCCAGTGAATACCTACACAATAAGAGTTACAGCACTTTGTTACTGAAAATCCCTGCATGCCTGTTCTGTAACTCTTGTGTAGGATTCCGTTGTTTTGGCTCCTGTTGAGCTTGAGGTTATGGGAATTGCACCTGTGCTATGGCCCAGTCTGGGGTTTTACAATGCAATAATAACTTGCTACCAGTTCAACAAACTAGAGGTTTCAGGATATGCTTTCTGCAAAGTAAAATGGTTTTAAAGTTACATTTTATTACTTATTAATATTTTAATCTGTAAATGTTGTGCTTCTGTATGAAAATTAAGTGCCATATGCTAATTTTCTATAAAGTATGTGTTTTCTCTTTGATGAAGGAGCTGAAGAGAGCCTGACTTCTTAAATCACTTTTTTACAGTTAAATGCTGTTGATATCTGGTTTCAGTAGAGTTTTTTCTGATAACCATCAGCATTCTAGCGCTTTGTGTATTTTCCCAGTTCCCTTGTCAGTTTTGTTTTCTTTACTCTTAGGACACGAAAAATGAATAAGAAGGTTTTGTGATAATACAAAAAAAAAAAAAGGAAAACAAAAACTAAAAAGAATGATAAAATATGTCCCTCATAATCCACTGCTGACAACTCACTTCTGGTTTTGTTTGTTTAGGTACTTCCCATCAAGGTGGCTATTCCCATGATGCCGTGGTCTATGCATTACAAAAGTGTGGCATTCGTCACATTGACACAGCAAAAAGATACGACTGTGAATCTCTCCTCCAAAAAGCCATCAAAGAGAGCGGTGTGAAGCGAGAGGACCTCTGGATAACTACCAAACTGTGGCCTAGTGATTATGGCTATGAAAACACAAAAAAAGCCTGCTTGGAGTCGTGTGAAAGACTTGGTGTTGAATATCTTGGTATGAACCTTTACATATAGCTCATTTATTGTGCCTTCCATGTGAGTATTTGCAAAGATGGATGAATTCCTGAAAAATCATGTACTATAGATAGTTCACAGAAACCAAACTCTGCCTTTATTTAGATATTTGCAGACTTCTTGTTCTGTTTGTTCTCTAGGCGTTCACATGCATATAATTGAGAACACGGGCTTTTTCCTTGTTACAAATGTTTTAAAACAACAGATCAAGGTACATTGCTTTGAGTTTTTTAAAGGTACATTTCATTGTTAAATTGATTTGAGGAAGCACTACATGAGTTTTTTATATTTTGCTAAAAACACAGAAAACCTATGAAACAAGGATTCATAAACATTACAATAATTTGCTGGTAACAGGGTGACAAAAATGCCTAACTTCTTATGTGGTCTGTTACATCTCAAGGAACGGGTCCTTTCTAAAACTTATTTTGTAAAACTTTTGTAAAAGATTTGTTTAACTTTTTAAAATTCTGAATTCTGTTTTGGTCTATCTGATGCAATATACTTTTGGGAAGACGTTAGAAGTGTCTACAAAACTTTAGAAGATTAAATCTAACTACCACTGAATTAGACTTAAGCGCTTCTAAACTTACCCTGATCATAAACTCCTCATAGTAAAAGATATGTTATTGTTACTCCCTTATTAGACAGGCAAAGAGCTGCAATAATGATGTGAATTAATTCATTGCAACAGATCATAGGAGAGGAGGTACCCAATAAAAATAAACAGGGCATTTTTTTTAAATACTTTTGCTGCTTCTTCCCTAGCTGAAGTAATGAGAAGGAAGTGGAGGCAGAGGAAGATGAATTTAAAGTAATAATTTAAAATAACGACACTGATGGAGATAGTGTGTATGCTGATAATCAAGGAATAACAGACCCAACCATCAGACATTATCTATTATTGTCCTGAAAACCCTCATTTTGCTTCTCTTTCCTCACTCTGTCCCCCTGTTATTGATAAATAAACTTCAGTCAGGAAATGAACAGCTTTTATGAGGTATAGATTTTGCAGAATTAATAGCATGTAATATTAATGGCAACTGTGTGCCATACATACTGACTTTTTTTGCTTGGGAACTTTGCAAGATGAAGGAGAAAAAAACCTGGATCTCTTGAAGACTGAGGTATTTGTATGCACTTCTTTGGCTTCATTCTTTCTGGAAATGTATCCCTTAACTTTCTGATTCGGTACAGAATAATGCAAAATGAATTCAAATCTCCTTCTGTCTGTCCTGTGCAAGTACAGGTCACTGCAAGGAGGCTTTCATAAACAATGCTTCAAGCCCTGACTTTCTCCTCTAGTTTAAGAAATAACATGTTTCCTCCTGTCTGCTTTCTGCTTGTTATGTTTTGTGTTTGCTTTCTGGTTTTTCTTCTGCTTGCTGTGGCAGTGGTGCTGAATGTCGATGAGACAAAAACTTGACTCTCTTCCAGGAAATTTGGTGATTTCTTTTAGTACAGTAATTTCCCTTTATTTTCTTAGCTAGTAGACTGATTAAAGTAGGTGCTCACACAAATATTCTGCTTACATATTACTGCTAAGCGGAAATACATGAAACAAGGAAAAAATCTGAGAGCAAGAAATGCACAAATACTGTCGCCATGGGAGTGAATCCTTGGACCTAGCATAAACAGAACTGCAGTTCATCAGATATGTTCAGCTCAGACTTCTTTTGCTTATATTACTAAGGCAAAATAAGGGGTATTACAACTGCCTGTGCAATGTGCCTCCATACCAGATCTCTTTTTTTCTCCTTTTTTTGTTTGTTTTTGGGGTTTTTTTTATGCCCTCATCTGTCGTCTTTCCTTCCTCATGTTTTTTCTACTGATGTGGAGATGTCTGAAAAATTTATAAAGCTCTTCCTGAACCACTGCTTAGTCTGACATAGTGACCTAAATCAAGGCTAGTTTCAGCTTGCTTTAACTCGATAATTTGTAAACCATGATGGCTTAGGAAATACGTCACATTCAATTCACTGATCTGTCAGTGGGGATGGTGTAAGAAGGATGGGATGGCAAGTGGAGTAACGTTTTTGGATGCTCGAGCTCAATCTCTGGTGGATCAACTTCACAGATCAATTTTATTAAATACTGTATGATCTGCACTTACATGAGAGAGAGATGGTTGAGGTCTATGTTTAGTGCTCTATATGCTGGTGAAGCAGACCCTCAGAGGAGGTACAATATATGGTGTGTTTCATGAAGTTCATAGAAAGCAGTATGCTTTAGGGAGTCCTGTACCTCTTGTCTGAAAACACTCAACTGGAAGCTGCTCTTGAAAAGATTTTCAAGCAAAAAGTGGCAAGATATTGAAACATGAACTTTTCAAGTGTTTCAAGAATGCTTAGAGTAAAAACTTTTTTGTGGATATTGAGGCTTATCACAAGTCTAACAAAAGGAACTGGAATGCAGAAAATTGGTGTGAAAATACACTTCTAAGCTTGTAGAACTAAGCTTAGATATCCTAGCTCCATTTCGTTCGTACCTGGATTTTGTGTCCCTTTTCTGCTGACCGGTCTATACTATACAGAGGACATGAAATCCATAACAATAAAAGATCTAGTAATAACAGAGAAATTTGTGTCCAAGCTTTATTTAGGGAAGTAAATTCATTGGTTACAAACATGTGTTAAAGCTGGTCGTTTTTCTGTGAAATCAGAATGTGACATAAAGGTATGTGAAATATACCTAAATCAGAATTTCTTGATTTTGTTATATGATACTAACCAAATACGTGGGGCTTCGGAGCATGTCTGTAAAGATACATGGTTCATACAGAAAACTGGAAAATCCTCAATGATGCATCCGTGATGTTAGACCTACATGTTGGGGGGGAAATTTAAGTCATTCAGAAGACTGCAAAAAGAAAAAGCTATAGGAGCCCTGTCAGCTAAATGTGCAGCTCAGCTCTTTGTTCCAAGGAAGATCCTGTGAATTTTCTAGAGGATCCTTGTGGGCTACGCAGTCCACCCATGCAGGCTGAATTAGAGACAGGAAATAATCTAACAGGAATTGATAAGTCTGTGCATTAGCAGTATATAGAATGCCAGCTCTTGAAGCAGATCAACTGTTGAAATGAGTTGCAACTTTTTAAGAGAAAGTGTTCCATGTGAAATACTGTTATGAAACCTTTTTTGATAACCACTTTTTGGACAAATGGTATTAGGAGAGCAGCATTCCAGGGTCTCTATTTGAATCAGTAGATTCTGTATCCATGAGAAGCTGGAAACTTGTATTATTTGTGGGCAGTGGTTGTAACAGATACTCCGTTCCTTGCATTTTCTAAATGTGGTCCTCAACTAGCAGTCACAGTAAACCAGTAGGAAATGGCAGCAAATCTAACAGGTTTGGCAGTAGGAGAATACATTCCTTGGGATTTGGATCAAACCTCCAAAGTCGCTTCTTGAATGTGCTTAATGGGTTACAGAAGTCATAAACAATTTTATTTTCCTTTTGACTGTTGGAGTCTCACATTCGCGGAAATCCAGCCTTTTACAAATCCTCAACTGGAGTTGGACAAATGTTCTATCGGTATATTTGGTGTAATAGATGAATCGCGTGAATTAGGATAATACACCCTGTTCAGATCATCTGTTAATTCAGAACACTTTGGAGGTTTCTTTGCGTTGATCCTTCTTCCAACAGAATAAAAAAACACAACAAAAAAAGATTGGGCAGGAAAGAAAAATAACACTGTGTAGATACCGAGCGCAGTGATGATTGAGAAAAGCAGGGAAAATGTGATCACTGAATTAAGATAACTGTGCAAAACATTGAAAAATATACTTGTGCTTTTAGATTTGATATGAGCTAGGGCTTGTTGTTCAAAACTCAGTTTTAGTGAATTTTTAACCTTTCTTTTTAATTTTAGGAGTTTTAATAGAATTGCAAACTTTTATTTCCATGACAACATGCTATTGGCTTTTGACTGTGTAAAATGTTCCTGTACTTTTAAGAGGAACTGTATGTTCATTGTAGGTGCTGTAACCACTAAGAACTAGTAAGCCACTCTATTTTAAATGTCTGTGTGAAAGCCGTTCACATGTTAATTTTGGTTTTTCTGCAGCACTGTGCTCTGACATTTGAACTTCAGGCCCTCACTTAACCACTGCACCACTACAGCTTGATTGTCTGTAAAGGGTGCTTTGAAAAGTATTTGACTGTCCCATGCTGCAAGGCACAACACCATGGTTCTTGACAGATAAAAATGTAGTCTGTTCTTAAAGAGCTCCAGTGACAAAGTAACACATTTCTTTATTACTAGAACTTTAAGCTACTTTGATAAATAATTTAAAACTAATTTCCTGCCTCCAAAATGGAAATAAGAGTGTATTCTTGTAATCCCCCAGGAGAGAAAATACTTGAAGCAAAAGAAAGCTGTTACATGTGCACGTGTGTACAAATGAGTATGAAATCATAGACCTTCCTTTATGATGTGTCTACTGGTTTTATTGGCCTACAGGTATTACAGAAAGCTTTGACAGATGCAATAGAAGTAAGCAGATCCTAATTTTAAATGAACTATGCTTAGTTTATCCGAATAGAGTGGCAGCTCCATTGCTCATTGGAAGGTACATTGTATTCCTTCTGCTTCTAGCTGTGCTGGAGAGGTTTGTGCATGGCTCTCAGAAATCTTATCTCCGAGATAAGGTACCTTTGCCCCACATCTTTCGGGAACTCTTCTGGCAGTCAGGAGGACTGCACTTTGTGATCCAATAGATGCTTTCTAGCCCTAAACATGTATATTTCTAACTGTGAAGTAATTTTTATTTCAAGAAAATATCTAAATTAAATGTAATAGGATGACATGGACATCACATACCCAATAGCACCATTCTAAAATAAAACACCAACAGCTACTGAAGTTTCTATTGAACAGGTCTCAGACACTTAATACAGGGAAGGGTGAGGTACTGCATTTTTTTTAAATACCCAAGGCCAGAGATCTTTCCATTATCAAATCTGTTAAAAGTCATTCTTCTGAGAGTTCTTCAGTTTCTTGGGCTGAGTACAAAGCATCATTGTATGTGGAAATCCATGATGCTGCTAATTCTATGAACATTTGCAAACTGTGATGTCTAACTGAATATTGAGGCTTTTGGAAAAGAAGCTTTTAGTGAAATTCTGTTGAAGTTAATGATTTATTTTTTTTTTTGTTATTGGTGCTATATGACATGTTTCAGTAGACTTATGAGTCTGACTTGGAGGACATAACAAGCAGCAATTAAAGATAGGTAATTCTTCCATTTTTACATGAGGTAAACTTATACCTGCTTATATGACGTTCGCTTTATCGACGCAAAAAAGTTTAAATTAAAACATGGTAGTCTCTGTGCAGTAAGTGCTGCCAAGGACATATAATTTTAGATCAAAATGAACACTTGATAATAACAATCCCAAAAGGTAATATTTGCTGAATTATGCTAACATATGCTAATTATTTGGTAATATATACTTTTTAAAAGAGTTTATTGGCAACAGAAATGGCATAGTCCTGAGTTTTGTACATAATCTCACAAAATGCTTTAATCAATATCCCAATATTAATTTTCACTTAAATGTCATAAATTGGTATTTATTCCAATACCATATATTGATATTTATTTAATTCTTTAGAGCAATTAGAGAAGACGTAATTATTCGCAGATCAGTGATGAACAAGACTGCATGTGATTTTTTTTACTTTTCTAAATTGGGAGTGGATTTTATATATAGAAGGACAAAGAATGAGCAACTTTAAATGTGACATAAATCCAAATGCTGCAGATCGTTACATATGAGTGATATTTGCTTGTCTTAGCAATTATATTTACAGGTCTCACGGGTTATTGATATCAGAAAGTGCAAATTTAGCTCATGATTTGTGTGATAGACCTGAAAAAATTTTCTTCTCAATACATCTCTAATGTATCTTACTATATAAAATTCTATATTGTTCCAGTTAGATTCTTAGTGCAAGCAAAATGCTCTCTAACAGTGTTGCAGTGATGTACTCAATTGGAAACTGGTGTATTATAGTAAATTTCATGTTACCTCTTAAATCAAGGCTGAATTTGTATTTATAAAGGTGGGAAGGTAATATACCAGCCCAGTAGTAGAGTAATCATTAGTGCAGACCTTAAATGTGAATTAAAAGAAAAAAAGGCAGTGGATTTGTCTTTTCAGAAAGAGGTGCTGTGAATGAATGGTGTGATGCATTTAAAGAATAAAAAGTTTTGCTCATTGCAAGTAAGTCTGTTTTTTTTATTTCTTAACTCTCTTAGAAGTGCTCCAAAAGAAATATTATAAAGCACAAAGACAATTATGCACATCTTAGTCGTGTGTTTATTTCCTTTTCCTGTTTTTTGTCAGACTAGTGTATGTGGCAGAGACCAACACCTCCTTGATTGGGATGCCTGCATTTACCTGTCTAATCTGCAGTTAGAATGGAAGTGTTTTCAAAGTATCTCCTAAGTTTCTCCTTCAGAATGTCTAACAGTGTCTACAAACTTATAAAGGAGTTATAGATACTATAATTTTTGAAATTTAGGTAATCTCGCTTGGAACTCTTGAGTCAAATACATGTAAAGTTCTCATTTTTAATTTATGTTGGAAATGCTTCTTTTTTCAGTAGAAGCATGAATAGTCTTTTCTTGTATGGAGACAACACAAAAAATTCTTTTCTGAGGCAGCCAATTTCAGTAACTGCTTGGATGATTTTATTAACAATAAAACTTAATTGTGTTTGAAATTGTGCTGACATTTCATAAAATGTAGTCTAGCATAATTTTGTTCCCTTAAAATAGTATTTTGAGAAATGCTTTAAAAATAATTACAAATGCTGCCACAAAACTGTAACAAAAAATACATGAAAGATTGTGCTGTAATTTTTCAATAGAAATTCATAAATAGAAGTATTCTTTAAAAGGGAAAAATAAAAACAGACCCACTGCTGAGATTGTATAAAATATCTATAGAACTGCCAAAGATGTTTATGTTCCATAAACATGAAGACTCGTAGCACTTCAGCAGTAGTCCAATCTTAATTCCAGTGACCAAAATCTGTTTGATTTAAATGAGGTTTGTTATGTGTTGAAAGATTAAGTGCATGTATGAGCATGAAGTTTTGATTACAGTGACTTAAACCGTATGGCACATGTGCAACTTCTGCTACTTTAGTTGTTAATGAAACGTTGTAGATTTTGTTTATTAAAATTAAATGGATGAATCCAGTAATGATCGTGGGGTGGTAACTGTTTTGATAACTATGTTAGGGGCCATCACGCATAGACATACTGTTTCAAATGGTTTGATACCTATATTTTTTGGACACTTTATAATAACTAGTCTGATTCTATTTCTTTTTTAGATCTTTATTTAATACACTGGCCTGATGCACACGTTCCGGGCAAAAGCAATCGAGAAGTCCGAGCTGAAACCTGGAGAGCAATGGAGGAGCTCTATGAGAAAGGTGATGTAATAATGAAAACCTACCTTGGCAGGAGGAATTATAGTGCGTTCTGGAATTTGGGGAATTTATAACAAGAGTTGTTCCAAAATTTAATTTGAACTGGATGATCATATTTCAGTGGGATTTGAGTGTGTGACTCTCTTTTGAAAATGACAGCATTAGCATTTTGGTAAGTTAAAGAAGAGAGTTTTGTGTTGCTTGTGAATAAAACATTGCCAAATTTTGCCTATTACATTGAAAAGTATGTACCACGATAGAACATCTTTGTAGTAGCCTTCTCTGTTGTAGGTATAAAACATGCTAAGCTTTAGAATAAAATAGAATAATTTTGTTTGGAAGAGACTTTAAGATCATCAAGTCCACCTGTTAACCCAGCACTGCCAGGTCACCACTAAGCCATGTTCTTCGGTACCACATCTACGTATCTTTTAAATGCCTCCAGAAGTAATGCCCAGTTTCCTGGGCAGCCTGTTCCAGTGCTTTACAATCTTTTCTGAGAAGAAATTTTTTCTAATATCCAACCTAAACCTCCTCTGGTATAAATTGAGGCTATTTTCTCTTTTCCTATTGCTTGTTACTTGGGAGACCAGACTGACCGCCACCTCGCTACAAGGTCCTTTCAGATAGTTGTAGAGAGCAATAAGGTCTCCCCTGAGCCTCTTTTTCTGCAGGCTAAACAACCCTAGTTTCCTCAGTCACTTCTTGTAAGACTTGTGCTCTAGACCCTTCACCAACTTCATTGCCCTTCTTTGGACACACTCCAGCACCTCAATGTACTAGTTGTAGTGAGGGGCCCAAAAACTGAACACAGTACTCGAGGCGTGGCCTCACCAGTGCCAAATACAGGGGGACAGTTGCTTTCTTAGTCCTGTTGGCCACACTATTTCTGATGCAAGCCAGGATGCTGTTGGCTTTGTTGGTGAGTAGTCTGTTGAATATAAGCGAGCAGTGTGCCCAGGTGGCCAATACCCCCACGTCATTTTCTGCAGGGCAGCTTTCCAGCCACTCTTTCCCAAGCCTGTAGCATTGCCTGGGGTTGTTGTGACCCAAGTGCAGGACCTGGGACTTGGCCTTGTTGAACCTCATACCATTGGCCTCAGCTGATCAATCAGGTCTGTCCACATCCTTCTGTAGAGCCTCCCTCCCTTGAAGCAGACCGACACACCCACCCAACTTGTTGTCATCTGCAAACTTGCTGAGGGTGCCCTCAATCCCCTCGTGCAGATCATTGATAAAGATATTAAACAGAACTGGCCTCTATACTGAGTCCTGGTGAACACCACTTGTGACCAGCCGCCAACAGGATTGAACTCCATTCACCTCCACTTTTTGGGCCCAGACACCCAGCCAGATTTTTATCCAGTGAAGTATACCCTCGGCCAAGCCTATTTGTCCAGGAGACTATGTTACTTATTTTAGATTTTTTTTTTTTTTTAATTTTATGATGCCAGTTTCCAATTTATCATATATTGTGATACTTTGTAGATCCACTTGTTCTTTAGAAAGGGTCAACAAAACAAAATGGCTAGATGAGGAACAAATCCCCCACTGCAGATTCTTTGGTGCTATTTTATGGGAAAAAAAAAAAAATCAAAGAGAGCTATTATTTCAAATTCTGATAACTGACCATTTAATTTTTGGTGCATTGCAAATTTCAGTTTGCATTCACAGCAATAGGAAGAGTAGACTTCCCCAATCAAAATATATCATGTAGATTTAAGAGGAGGATTTTGCTCCTGAAGTATGCAGTATTATTAGAAATAGTGTCGCAAGAGAAGAGATCCTGTCATGCAGTTCTTGGGCAATGTGGACCATCCTGTTTACAGCTTCAGAGAAGTTGTACAGACAAGGAGAAGACTTCTTGGATTAAGTAGTCTCTGCTAACCCGGAGTTACTGAAATAGTGATTGTAGCAGGAGGGTTGTACAAAGGCAATGACAGGCTATGTGCCACTACCAGTTTTATCAGAGCAATAAATAAACCTGTTCTCTTACAGTTCAGTTCTTCAGTTACTTTTAGTTTGCCTCTGGAAACAGAAGTAAATTATTTTTGATACATCTTTTGTTCTTGTTTTTTATATGAAGCATAAGGGAAGCTGGAAAAAGTGTTTTCTGCCGTATAAGAGATTAAAATATTCCGTTTTTAAAGAAGCACTACACCAACCAAATATTTTAAAAGCATCAATGTCTTTTAAGTCCAAGGATGGATTATTCAAAAAGGTACTTGATCCTTCCATTGAGAAATTTTTTTTCTGATGAGTATTAAGTTAGTGCATGTCATTTGTGCCTAGATACACACTCCTAATTTTCTGCAAACAGGTTGTATTTTGTGTTATTGTTCCTATCCAGTTAGCTTTACTCAGCTTTTGCATGTGTGTTTGTCATCTTTGTGTCTTACATAACTCTTTCTTTCCCTGTATATCTTCCTAATGTAAAAGACTGAATGCTGTTCAGTGGCCTTCCAGTAAGACACTGCAAATATCATCTCTGGTCTCATAGGCAGAGGAAAAATTAGTTTTATTTTTTATTCCTATGTGTGATGCTTCTTTATGGACATCCCATGTTATATTTATTTTTCTTGCAATTGCATTTCTTAAACAGTTTTGCCAATTTGCATGTTGCTACCCTCAGTCTTTTTCTGAATTTAAGCTTTCTGTAGACTCATCATTCATTTAGCTGAGTATAAATTTTCCAGCTCTGGTTGTCTAAATTACCTCAGTTAGGTCATCCGCAGGGGAAGGAAAAATTATTAGTCTGGTTGAATCAAGTGCATTGGAACATTAACCTCCACATTTTTGCATTAAGGGATAGAGACTCTGGATGTCCTGACAATAACCATGTGTTACTGAAATGATACGCAGATGTTAACCACACTGGAGATGGAAATGCAATGATTCCCGAGGAAAATGTTAAATAATTTGTTTGCATGGTTAACCACTAGACTTTCCACTGAGGATTAAACACTTGCCGCGTATCTTGATGTGACTTGCTATGTGTTATGTGAGCAACGTGTTAGCCTCAGTATGAATCAAATACAGGATTTGGTCAAAATTCTTACTTGAGGAAAAAAAGTCATCATTTACTGGTGGAAAAATTGTAAGTTCTATGCTGGACAGGTGCATTCTTTGTCTTCTCTGAACTTGACTTTGGTTCGGGTAGTTATAGTCATTGGTTCTTACTCAGCTCCTGGGATTTTTTTTTTAGGAAATGTTTATTCTGGAAAAAAAAAAAAGCTTCATATTTAAGGATTGACCATTTAAACATATAACGTGCTTCTTTGGTCAGTTCACAAAGGAAATACTGAAATGATTTAACTTGCTAGTGGATTTAGCAATTAGCTGTGTCCACACTGAAGAGTTTCTGAAAGTACAGTGACAATAAACACTATTCTCCATGGAAAAAAAAAAAAGATTTATGTAATGGGACTGATAATGCATACCTGTCTGCAAGAGACTTCTGAGATGGTTGAAAGATCTCACTATTGACCTAACTCTTTGGTGTGGCTGAAGTCAGTAGGATTTTCTTTAGTCGTTTCTCGGTATTCACACGTTGATTGAATGCAGATACTTGAAAATCTCATTCTTTCAACTCAAATTTCAATCCAGGTTCATATTTATCTGCAAAGTTCCACTTACCAGGGGCAAACAACATTTTAAAATAATGTAAATGGTTCACAGTCTTGTTTTATTATGGATTGCCATAGGAGGAAGGTATATAAACTGTTGGTACGCAAAACTGTAAAAATCTTTACTGCAGATATTTTTTTAGGATTGTATTAATTTTTTTAGATTGGTGGCAATCAAGCTGACACAATAAAAAAAATCCAACTGCATCTACATTCATAGCTTTGAGATAACTTATTTTGTTTAGGTCACGCCTACAAAGATAGGTTCAACCGGGTTCATCTGGTAGCCAGCAGATAGCAGCTGAGACATAGGGCTGCATTAGCTTCTGGCCTGAAGTATCTTCTCATCCAGCTAACTGAGGAGAGACCAGAGGTTGTTACAAGATTCTGACCCCAGATGATAAAAAGTGTGACAGGTTTAAAAAAAAAAAATCGGTTTTGTCGAAGTTACTAAAATAAATATCTTAGGAGAAAATCTGTATAAAAAGTTAAACAAAACTCTCAGATTATAATGAGTTCAGTGTTAGTAAACTCCTAAATACCTCTGGCTGTAGAAGAAAGAACAGGTTTATTGTTATTTCAGTGCAGCACCTGCCAATGAAATTGGTGTGTGAACTGGTAGATGTGCGTTCATTGAGGTGTGTGGGCATCCTTAAACTTACTATTTCTTAATCCTTGACTGCTTAGTTGTGCTTCATAGATATACTCTTAATGAGGGTTTGAAGTTGAGCTCTAACATCAGAATATTATCATAAATAGAAAATAATATATTCAGATGATGAGAGAGATCCTTTGCTGACACTGAAAAATCCCCACTGTGTCTTACCACTGTACTGGTTTTGTATTTCGTCAAAAGGAATTTTAGGTTAATGTTGTTCAAAAGAGTCTCTTGTCCTGATCCAACTTGAACTGGAAACATGAACAATTTAAAATTAGAATCTGAATAGTATTTGGAGTAGATCTCCAGATGATTACATACCATACTGAAGTTTTGGGCTGCACTCCTTGGATCCAAAGCACTTTGTATCTTTGGAAACTAAACAGAATCTGGTTATTGCCCCAAGGCTGGGGTCTCAGGAACACCCATGAAAGGTTTTCATATTTTAGCATTCTCACCCTTGTGCTTCAATCCACTGTTCAACTGCCTAATGCAACTGAGCAGCTATCTCAAGATCTCATGGCAGGTTGAAAACAATTTCCCAGATTCTGGGCATTTTTCTTAGTATTTTTTTTTGTGAAAGATGATACTGTGACAGATATGAGAGCATATCAGAAAACACTCATGGGGATTCTGAAGTCACTGTTGCCCTTTAGTGTAACAGCATGATATAATACATTTATTATCTGTGTCAAAATCACACACCCTGAAAGTTTTACCCACTTCAGCTGTTTTAATCCCTCTGGGTTGTGTCTGGAATATGGTCCTTTATCTTTCTAGTTTGTCCTTGAGCTACAGAGTCTTTGGCTAAACTTGATCATCTTTTATTTTCTTCTGGCTGAATCCTTCAGTATGTTTCATGGAGTCCATTAAAATTCCTATCAACGTCTTTCCCTCTTTAACCTGAAATTTGTGTATTTTTACTGTCTATCCTCTCTTCCCTACAAACAAGGCAATTTTGCTTTTTTAGTGTTCCTGTTGTATAGCTGGAGCCCAGTCATTAAATTTGCTGGTTTCCCTTAATATCTTTCCCAAGAAAAATGTCATACAGTCGTGGCCCACAGAAGTAGATACATATTCACAGTAGTATACAAACCTACAGCAATTACATCATTCCATACATACAAATCATACAGAAAGTAGATTAGAACACTTTTTCATCATATTAATGACTTATAATACTGTGTGATTTGTGAGATTCACATGTTGGTTAACAAAGGATTCAGTGCAGAGATTTTTGTTTTGTCTTACAGTTTGTTGTCTTCCATAAGTCTTCAGATCCTGGGATTTACATGCATTTAGGCCCAGCCTTGCTTCCAGAGGGAACTGTGCCATCTCTTATGGTAGCTCAGGGATCAGAATTCTGCATCTGGTTGTAGTAGGCAGCTCAAGTGATCGGAAGATTTTCTAATAGAAAAACTGCTGAGGAACTGCAGCAATTTCCACTGATCAATCGTTGCAGCTGCTTTATGTTGCGAATTAGGAACAAATGAATGGGGGAGGATAATTATTATTTTCTTTACTGTCTTAAAAACTGTAGTGTGTGCCTGATGGTACAGGGTAAAGGCACTGCCTGCACTAAAACCTCCCATTTAAAAATACTAGCTGACTTCTGATAGACCAAGCTGATAGCTCTTTATTCATAGCAGGAAAGATCTTATTGTTAAACTGATTACCAGCTGAGGACACCCTTACAGTTTCAAGAATCAGTTTCTTTAAATGCTGTTCTGCCTGAGAAGGTAGTGTTTTGTTTGGTTTTTTTGTTTGTTTGTTTAGTTGTTTTCTGGGGTTTTTTTGTGCTGCTGGTGGTGGTGTCTCTGTGACTTGTTTATCTGCTCCAGTCTGATTGGAGGTGTTTCACAGAAGCCAGGTGACTCCATTGCTGTATGTGCGTGTTTTAAGGTTGCAGTCAGAATAAAGAAGTCTCTGTCTGTACTGCAGTGCTGAGAGGCAGAGAATTCTAGTTATGTGTTTGTTCAACAGCCTGCATACATGTTTTCATTTAAAGAGTTATGGGATAAACAATTCTGAGGGAAAAGGGAGAAAAAAACCATTAATTTTGGTCATCGAGATGTTTGTGTATAATAGCTGGTTCTTTCTGTTGTAACAGCTGAAATCAACTAGGATTCTTGCAATATCAAGGCTGTGGTTTGAATTTTTGTGGTCCCATACATTGTCATTTTGTACAATTATCCTGTCCAATACCTCAGGACAGAGGCCAGACTGCCTACAGAACTCTTTCCAAGATACATACATTGAGTCAAATATTCCTTTGACAGCTGCAACATTCTTGTATAGGCATTTGTCTGCTGGCAGATGAAAGCAGTGTGGCAAGCTGCTTTGACATCATGAATAGTTATTATATATGTTCACTAGTAATTGGTCTGTTCCTAGCAAAATGACCCTTTCCATATGCAGTGTCTTTGATGACCTTGATTTTGGCATTGTGGCTAGCCCATCATCTTGGTAAGCTTTTCATACACACATGCACATGATTACTTGTCTCTCCATCTAAAAATGCTGGGAAGAATGAGGGCCTCCAGCCAGCTTTTGCCAGAAGTTGGCAAGAGTAGTAACGTGGTGGTTGTTCTCAGTTCAGATCCTGCTGGAACTCAGTGCCATTTTACCAAGAGTAAAAATTTTTGCTTATCTTTTTAGTGTAAGCAGAGCAGCTTATGCTTACATGAAATACTTGCATCAGAAATTCCTTAATATGTTAATGTATGATTTTTGTTAAAGAGAAATGCTCTTCAAAGTAAATACCATTATTTCCTTAATATGTTCATTTAATAGTCTTCATGTATGATTTGAAGAGAGTCCCATAAAGTAAGTGAAATTGTTTAGCCCAATAATTAAAGCCATATCACTATGTTCTTGGGAAAAAGTTTTGCCTAATTCCAAGTGAGAGAAGAAATTTAATCAACCTTAACAATATTCTTGTGCATTTCATCTTTGGGTGTAGACCAGTTCAATCATCACTTTTTCTTCCTCCATTTTGTATCAGCTCTTAAAAGTATGAGTGAGGGCTCAGTAAACCAGTGAGGGCTCAGTTCTTGTGTAGGTGACACAAATTTCTAGTGCATTCTTTCCTAGATGACATATTCTGCTTTTATTCTGCTGGAAGATTACTGTAAAGCTGTGCATATATTGTCAAATGATAAACTTTTATGTTGTAGCTTCACAAAATATGTCTCAAGTGTTTGTTAGTAGGTATCATATGTGAATGTGTTGCACTGAACTTTTAATAAGTAAAAGCAAGTAACCAATTTTCCTAGCGCCACATCTTTTTCATGTTATCTGTAGTATTCTCTCTGTAAAGATGAAGATGTCTCATGGCCTTGTTATTATCAGAAACACAGTTCAGAGATGTGTTTTCATGGGTTGAAGGTGGTTGCAGTTGGTGAGGATGTTGGTTGCACCACACCCTGTTGATCAGATAAGGCAGCGATTGAAGATATATGCAAAAGAAAAGAGACTACATGTATATATGTTGAAGATCATAAAGAAGTATTCATAATGTGCAGTATCTTATTTAAGAATAAGAAATTTCCATAGAATAAGTGATTTTGGTGCAGAGGTAAAGGTGGGACCAAACTTGCCTGAATATCTATGTGTTATGTTTGGCTCTTTTTTTAATTTTAAGGACTTCATGGGTAGTTCTAAGTGTAAAAATAAGCCCTCAGTTGTCTTTCGTCCATGATAGGTTGCAGTGTACGGTTCATGCTTTTTCTACTGGCAAGTGAATCCTTTTTGTCAAAAATATAGATAAATCTTTTTAGTTAGCTTATTAAAGCAAATTTACACATGTACAAGTGCCTAGAGGTCCCAGTGTGAACACTAGATCTCCTGGGAAGAAGGCTGTGCTGAAATAGATTTCAAAGGAGTCCTTGTCTAAAATAACTTTTTGTGTCAGTAAATTATATATATGATTTGGGGAAAAGACATTATTTTTCTGGTTTGCATATGTTGAATTTAAGCCCTAGACTCTTAGCTACTGTAAGTCAGTATTGCTTTATTGACATCAGACAGGTTGCTGTTAGTCATACCAGCTGGGAATCATTCTCCCCTCTGATAGAGAAGTTCAAAATGTATCCCAGTTCAGGAAACTGTGCCATTGTAGCTACAGTGGGGGCAAACTAGAATCTAACAATGTGCTCTCCATAATACTTTCCAAGTGCTACTTTTAAAAGGTACGTATTCTAATAGCCTTTAAACATTTAGCTGAGTTGCTGATAATTTTGATCACATTTTCAGAACGTAGCATGCAGTGGCAATATTGACTTAAGGTATAGTGGAACTGATTCTGTACTGTATTGCTTTTGCAGTTTTGATTAACAAACTGCAGAGCAGCTGTAGAATGTTCTAGATACAAAAATGGGTTTTCAGCCCCTTTTGTTTGTAGTATGATTTTACATGCTTAAAACTGGCATAAGAGAAGAGAAAATCTGTAAGAATGCCAGGGAATTGATTCAGTCTTTGAAAACAACCAACAGTCTTTTTGGTGGATTTTTTTTTTTAATCAGATCGGTTTGCAATGTCAACTCAAGTTTAAAAACACCCCAACATAACTAAGTGTTGCATTGAAATAGTGAGAATGAGCAGCCAGAGTCAAAGAAACAGAATACATCAAGTAAGGATTGGTGCATTATGCTATTTAGCCATTTAAAAGTTGTGTAAGAAAGATGAATATTGATGAGTTTTCAGTCACAGAAGTTGACAATTTGACTTCTACTCATGCCACCTCTCCTGTTGTCCTCACAGTTTACTATGGTTCACAGGTGATCTGTAGCAGGAGTAGTGATCATGGAATTGTAGTAGCAGGAAAGTAATTTTAAGGCAGATAGGCACCTATACTGTGGTAATAAATAGCATTAAAAAAATCCTTTGGGGGAGGAAGCATGATTGATTTTTGTGTTTTCAGTTTTGCCACGGTCTTCCTGTGTGTCTTAGGATACTTAGCCTTTTGGTATCTATGTTCTTTCGTCTCTGAGACGGGAACGAGTGTTATTTCATAGATTCAGAACCTTATTGGTTCTAAGAGTCACCTGCTCTATTTGTCAAGGCTCTAGCTTGCAATCTGCATGTGAGGCACACA
Organism: Baryphthengus martii; assembly: GCA_013396935.1. Lineage (NCBI taxonomy): Eukaryota > Metazoa > Chordata > Aves > Coraciiformes > Momotidae > Baryphthengus > Baryphthengus martii. The sequence continues at coordinate 31,833 of VWZK01020500.1, read as the reverse complement.
GTCTACAGCTTTCATTTAGCAAGCTGTGCTGAAATCAAATCTTGCATGGTTTCTGTGAGTATAACCATTTTACCCACAGAGAAGTTCTTAGTGTGTGTATCAGAGAGAATGTGGACCTTTCCAACCTGTGTAACCTCCTTTAATACAGATACAGTTACTTCAGCTGACCTCTTGTGAAATGTGGAGCTATTTGTGTTTTTATTCTGTGGCCTGAATAGCAGATATAACAGAATGGGCACTGTTCGCTGGACGTGGGAATTCTCCCTTGCTCTGACTCATGTAGAGCAGCAGGGAGGGGGAGGAAAATGGGCTCCACAAACCCAGTCTCCAGTTCTGTCATTTGAAAAACCTTTTTGATCTGAACCTTGTACATGTAATGTTCCAGAGGGTATTTAGAAGTTTGATAAAAGTCCATAGCAGTGCTAGAGCAAGATAAGGCTCACTATTGTACTAAAACAATGTTTTGGTGCCAACACAGTATGTTTTTATGTTTTTTTTGTTGCAAGATTAACGGTGCCTATCAAACTGTGTATAATTTGATATTATACTAACTAAAGGGAAAAATACCAAATCATTCTCTAGATTGCTATAAAAAAATGCTTTAAGCTTAACATACGACTACATTGCAGACCAGTCCATCAGCATGATGTATTGCTTCACAGCAGCTGGCAGTAATAGTGTGGTAAAATTACCAATGTGGTGGAGGCCAAGATTTTTTGTGTAGAATAGAAAAGATACTAATTTTTTCCTCATTACAATCAACCATTATTTTGCCCATATGTTTTCTAGTGTGTCTTGCAGAGTTTCACGATAGCGTTTCAAAGCTGGATGAAAATTTATGTTCTGCCATTGTGGTCAGTCAATTTTTAGCATGCATATAAGTAGCTTCATTGCCAAGTTTTCCTTCGAGCCTGTGAAGTCAGAGTGGCAAGGAGGAGGACAAAGCCTCAATAAGCTTTGGGAGCTAATGGGGAATTGCAAACTCTTTGTTTAGTGCACCTGGCACTTTCTCAAAATCGACTTCGTAGGGGCCAAACCACTCATTTCCTCAAGCAGATAAGGAGGGTGCTTTCTCTCCCCGAGTCAAAGCTCTCTGACTTTGTAAATAAGGCAGTATAAATGTATATTTTTAAAGTGTACTTTCTAGAAGGGTTGCAGCTAGCACATTGCAAACTTTTACCTCAGAAGACATGAACTTCAGGACTGGTTAAACTGGTTAAGTTAAAAATGAATATAGATTTTAAAAGAAATGAAGTTGAAATGAAGGGTTCTAACTTTACCAAAACTAATTATGTGGATTCATGAAAATGAAATGTTTTAATTGTACTCCCGTAAAAAAAAAATTAAAATTGTTAACAAAATTTGAGTTCCATCAAAACATTGGAATTCTAATTATTGTTTCTCTGTTGTCTGGGAAAATGTTTACTTTCATAGCATTTTTGAATTTAGCTTTCTCTGTGACATTGCTCTAAACATAGGAATGCCATAATATTGATTTTTAGCAGGAGCAACTCAGATGACTTAAGACAAAGCATTACTGACCTGAAAAACTTATCAGTGAATGCCATGGAACTGTGGAACAGACTTCAAAGTCTCCTATGAGACGTACGCTAAAAGCAATACATCTTGAAAGGGCAGGAGCAAAAAAAAAATGGAAGTTTTCTGTGGAAGTGGACAAGTTTAATAAGCCCTTTCATCTTTCATGTTTGTGATTGAGTTTTGTTTTATTTCAGCCTGAAATAAAAGCTTTCTTCTTCAAGGGCAATAACAGCATGGGTTTTGTAGCTCCTTAACTTTCAACAATGGAGTATAATATTTTGGTTCACCATTGTGTTAAAACTGCAAGTGTTTTTTTGACTTCTTTGGCATAATGATTTATTAGTGTTGACACTCCAGGGTTGTTTGTCAGTAGAAGTCAAAAGCTCAGGTTTTGCTCCTTCTGGCAGATTACACAGAAATTATGCAAATCACTATAGTGCAGGTTATAACCTAATTATGTTCTACATCTTGAACCATGATAATTTCTGCAAGGAGAGCTGTCTAGCATTTTAGTTGCTAATGTGTTTGGGTTGTTTTTCTCCTTTTTGTATTCTACAAAAGAAACCACAATAAAAAGTGATAGTGTGTATGCAGGTTTTGCTGCTGTGCGTCATATCTGCTTATGCTGCTAAAATATGTGAAAGCAACATAGCAGTCAAATTGCCTGTATTTGTAGGGCTAGTGGCTTTCCTAATGCAAAACTGATTCCCCCCCACCCTGGGCTTTAGCAATCTGTTTATAATAATTAGCAATAAACTGTAACTTCACTTACAGAGTTTCATAGAAGACTAGAACAAAATAATTTTTGTTTTGTCCAGGTAAATCTAACCTGCAAATTCAAAATACTTTGTAAGCTTATCGTTCATATATGCCAATTTATAGTCTACTTGCAAGGTTGGGGCAAGGGCCGCGGGAGGAGATCATTGGATTTTTTGATATGTACTTAAAACATATACGTTTTAGGAATAAATACTTGGTTAGTAAATTTTTCTCCAACTTTTTTGTTAGCTTTCGCTTCAAGTGAAATTCTTCCTTTCAGTGTATTCACATCTCTCAGTTGCATTAATAAGTGCTTTTGATGTGTCTATTCCAGCTTCAAAACAAGGCAGCTTTACATAGTTCTCTGCTGACCTTAAGAAAGTGACAATTCTAACTGTGGAACAAGGGCAATTTCAGTCACAAATCATTCCTTTGACATCAAATAGGTGAAACTGCTCTATGACTATTTTTTTTTTCTGAAGAAATAACAATATAACTTTTACCTCAGTTCCGTTCTTTTTTGCTATTGATATTTGTATGCATTTAATGCATATGCATGTGCTTACCTTATTTGTATGCATTTAATGCATATGCATGTGCTTATCTATATATATACAGTTGGCACAAATACTAAATTAGCAACAGTGATTGAACTCCTATGTTCCCATACCTTAAGACCAGCTTTCCATCTGCAGATTTATGGACCAAAAGGGACATCAAGTTAATTGAGACAAAGTTCACATACTGAAGAAATGAATCTGATTCATAGTCCACAGAATCCACAGCCTAAGGAGACCCCTATTAGCCTGACCACAGTTGGGTTCCCCATTAACTGTGCTTAGCACGGAGTAGGGACCAAACTATGAAAGATGAGTCAGGGTTGAGGTGTGGCGGCAGGCCAATATTTGGAGTTGTGCTTTATCATATCTGAGGTTTGAAGGAAGATGTATGATTTCAGGACTCTCAGCACTTAATTTATACATGTGCATGCACACTTAAGGGTTACTAAAAAAATCCCTTCATATCACCTCTGTGCCATTTAACTTTATTTGCCTGTCGACAGGAGCTGAGAAATCTAGCTACGTTTTTAAGCTTTTTGTTTCTTGTTAGATGCTGCTTACTTAACTGAAATTTTTGTGCTAAGTTTTATGTAACGTTTCATAATGATCTAATAGAAATATAAGCAGTGCTACATAGTTCATTTGGGCTGCGTGTCCTTGTGTTGTATTGCTCACACCTTATTAGTCTTCAGCAAATGTTCCACTTTTCTTTAGTTTTGGCAAGCTGCTCAGAACACCATTTCCTCCTTTTCATGCTGGTGGAGTCCAATTGTTCTTTGCTTATACTACGCTAGCCTTTCCCAGAATTTAGCCTGCAGTTTTTATACACCGGGGAGTTTCCAGTGTGTTTAGATTATAAGATGATTTCCTAGTGTGACCGTGATGAACCATGCTTTCAGATAATACTGTCAAACTAGATTTCAGTGCTAGTTTTGCGTGTGTGTTTGCAGTATTTCGCTATGCAGAAATGATAAGTACCATCATTTTGTCTCTTGAAAGTGATACTTTTTCAAATTATCCTCCCAAATGGTTAGGATTTTCCCAAAACTTTTTCTTGTTCTATTTCTTATTAGGTTTGTGTAGATCAATTGGTGTAAGCAACTTTCTTATCAGTCATCTTGAGCAACTAAAAGAGGACTGTATGATTACTCCACATGTTAATCAGGTGAGTGGATAAATATATTTAAAGTATCTGGATTTGCATTTTTGCTTTGGTATTTTTGGTTAATAATCTCTTCTCCACCCCTGCGCCTGGAAGATTACCCCAAAACTAGCTTTAGTCACACAGTTTCTTCTCCTTAATTTCTTTACAGACATCTTGAAAACCATTCCAGAAGATGATATGAAGAGGGGGGAGGGGAGGGGGGGAAGTCCTTCCTCCTTTCTTTCCCCAGTTTTTCCCAAGCTACTTGTTTGTGGTTTGTTTTAAGGCACAAGCAAATGGTCCATGTGCCAGTTTTTGATGATAAAACAATTCAGAAATACATTTCAAGGAGCACTGAATTTTCCCTCTCTCTCGAGTGAACAAGGTTTTGGAAAGCCTGTGTTCAAATGCTCTATATAATTGCTCTAAGCAACACTGAAAGCGTCAGGTGATTACATGTCCATGTAAAGGTGCTTTTTCCCTTCCTCCCACCTTATTTCATATTCATATTTCAAGTTCACATTAAATTCAGTGAACTTCTCATTTAGGAATGTGCTGCAAGAGCCCTGGCAAAACTTTTTGCTGCCCTAGGCAGATAAAAAGTGACCACTTACATACCGACAGACTTCCAGAACACTGACAACTATTGTTGCAGTTTTCTGCCCACAGCTGTGCTGGAAGTTCATGTTCCCACTTCTACCACCTCCTGCCACTGAAAGTGTACTTACGCTTGCACAGAACGGGGAACTGGAATGGATGAAGTGCAGGCTCAGGCTTTTCCCCTTTGTACAGATGGTGAGGATTTCTGGCAACTGGTTATGATTTAATGTTACAAACAGCCACAAAAAGGTTGCTCAGAATGTGACTGTCGGAACCTAACCTCTCTGAATTTTGCTGTTCTCTGGACTAAAGGTTATTAGACAATTATGAATAATATTAATGCAAAACCATATAAAATATTTAAGTTATTCAAAATAAGCCATTGAAATATATCTTAAGATGGGCAGGTTGATGACTGTTTAAGAGTCAGTGAGTTTGCCAAGGTTCAATATTGTTTCCTATTCAGAAATACACATCTACAAAGTCTTGCTGGAGTGTGGCATAAGTTGCTACTGTCTGTTAAATGAGAACAGTGTTTCAATGTCCTGCTAAATCACTGCAAGGAAAAAAAATGTAATCTTGGATTTGTTATGAAATTTCCTCTTGCCTACAATGTCAAAATGTTACCACTCTTACTGCGTCAGTAGTATTAATGGAGAAAAGTTGTTTCTTGATGCTGTTTGATAGCATATATATTTTTTTTTTTCCTGTGGCTGAAAACGAGACAAAAAGTTGAGGCAGTAGTGATACTGGGGGGTGGGAAGGTGCCCCTGCTTTATTCAGATAGTCATTTATTTAAGGTGATGCACAGTATTGTTTGAAATTAAAACCAAAACAAATCAACACTGAAATATCCATGCAATTGCAAACTATTCCACTTTAAGCAGTTTTGTTATTGTATTAATTTGCACTTTTTAGAGTTACAGGAATTTTATTCAGGAACCATAATTCAGGTTATCCTCTAAAGAGTATCCATTCTGTTTCTTGCTTAGTGTTGGAGAGTTACTGAGTTGGATGGTGACATTACTTAAGCATTATCAAATAACTAAGGAATTCCTAAATTTAAGGTGGGAATGGAAGTGCTATACTGAATTCTTATTTCACTATCCAGAATTTATAATACAAGAGATCTTTGCTATATTTATGTGTAAAATAGCATACTCTTTGAATGAACTTATTTCTAAATACAAAACATTTGCAAACATTCATTGTATACCAAGTCTAAATATTTAAAAAACAAGTGAGGAAAAATCACTTCCCTCTTAGCTGTGTTAAATTTCCATTAAAAATTTAGGATGTTCTTACAGTTCCAACAGTTCTCATGATATTAAAATGGGAACTTATTTTTTCTGTAAAGAGGAAGTAGGAAGGCAGGAGAAAGGAGGTTCTTCATTAGACTTTTATAGTCTTTACAAACTAGATAGTAATCAATGCTTCTATTCTTCAAACCAAGTTGTAAGTACTGCCTCTCTTCTTGGCTCCTGGAAAAAGACAATATAGTCGTGGCTTTTTTAAAAGTAGGAAAGACCTATCTTTTCAAGAATATAATATTGTTCAGGCATTTAGTAGTAAGCAAGCACCTTTTAAAAATTACAGTGTGCAGTTAAAAATACTGTTAAACACTGTGTAAACCGATGATAAATATTTTATTCTAGTATTATGCAGAATGAAGGCTACAACTTAGAAGTTGCAAGTGTGTATTCCAGAGTTTGTAATTGACTTGGCAGTGGTAAGTTTGTGTTTATGTTCAAGTCTCTTTGAAGGCTCTTATGCCTGTCACTCATCAGGAAAAAAAAATACACTTTATAAAGAATTAATATATATCTTTCATTTAATGAAGTGATGCACTGAAGCCAAATATAAACTGTTCCTCTCTGAATTCCATGTAGGAATGCTCATCAACATTTTTTCTACTTTTATAGAAGTGCGAATTACTGTGTAATCACCTCAGAGAGATTTTGTAACTTTGATAATATTGTCATTAATGTTGAGCTCTATTATGTAAATTTGTACAAGGTAGAAATGTATTGTAGTATTTAGAGGCATTAGGAAGCAACCTCTTTGTATATAAATTCACCTGAACTTTTCCTTTATAGAGAGAACATGAGGAGGAACTTCTTTACTGTGAGGGTGACGGAGCACTGGAACAGGCTGCCCAGAGAGGTGGTGGATTCTCCATCTCTGGAGACTTTCAAAACCCACCTGGATGCGTTCCTGTGTGACCTGCTCTAAGTGAACCTGCCCTGGCAGGGGGGTTGGACTAAGTGATCTCCAGAGATCCTTTCCAACCCCTATCAATTCCGTGTTTCCAGTTTTATAAGGAGAAATCATTGTAAGACTGTGCATTCTGAAGCAGACTGAAGTGCAGATGCAGGGGAAGTTTACTAGGTGAAAAGAATCCCCAGCAAGGTGGAAAGAGTAAGGCTTTTGTATACCATCATTGAAGGTATGACTTTCTAAGTCCATATGTCAGGATTGTTATTAGGCTCAACTTTTCCCCAGTGTGCTATGAGTCTCGTAAAAAATCGAGCACTCGCTTAAGAGTTCCCTTGTGGCTGACCAAGAGCAGCTGTGAAGAGCTCTGTAATGTGAACTGCAAACTGTTCTATTAAATGAATGCCAGTTTTTACACACAAATAACTCAGGATAGAGTGCCAGAAAAGATCAAGATCTTCATCTACCACCCTATGACAGACAGCCCTTGCCTGAGAAAAGTTTGGTGACTAAAATAGCAAGGGTGGGGTAAGTCTGGAAGTAGGAATTATTATTTTGAGGGAAAGCACAGGCTGGCCACTCACCCTATGCCTCTTGTGTTCAGATGCTTCTAGAACCTTCTAAAAAGTTTTCACAGGAAAAATAAATTCCTAAGTGCTTATTTTATTTTATGCATTTGATTATTTTAGCAATATATATTGAAGAAGAAAAATACTTGCTGCTACCAACACACAGCTGCATGTGCCAAAATTCAGTTCACAGAATTTGGGAGTCTTGATTTGGGAGTCTCTTGTGCCTTGAGTGAAAGGCACAAAGTACAATCTTCCCAGGTGGGAATCAGTTGATGCTGTGTATTCTGCTTGTGGAGCAGAATGGTGACATCTCAGCAGGCTATTCTTTCTTTAAGTCTTCTTAGTGTAACTTGGAACTGTGCTGCCTAGAAATCTTATTAGATCAGCAGGTAAATTCTGCTTGCAGTTAAATTAATAGTAAATACTGAATAAGTCACCTGATGCCATAGAGTTATTGCAGATTTTTCAGCTTTTGATCCTAAATACATCATTATTTAATATTTCTAGGTTATGTTTTGTAACACCTAGTGTAAAGAACATCTACTAAAATAGCTTACTGCTATTGTAATAATTGAGTAATACACTCTGCTTACTCTTCCTTTTTTTCCCCTCATTTTGCATAAAACAATGAGAATATTTTCTAGTCAGCTCAGGTGCAAACAAGTGAATAACTGCATGACCTAAAGGCTGGGCTTGCCCATACAAGCGTGAAATACAAAGGCTACTCAGAGGTCAAGAAACATCAAAGGTTGAAGACATGGATGTCTGCTGCTTGAACCTTGTTCCCGAGTCCACCTAGTAATTTAGATCATAGCAGCTTTTGGCCGACTCAGCCCAGCCTTCGAGGGGCACAGTTTTTTCTAAGTGCACATTGAATGACTGCCAGCCTATTGTTCCCAACTATTGTTGTCTGAAAAGACAACATGTACTAAAGATGAGAAACAGGAAATGTTCATTTGTCCTCTTTGTGGCAGAAGAAATTTTCCAGATTCCATGTGTTGAGGTAATTGTTCAGAAGAGTATTTTTCCTCAAAATACGCAAGAGTTGTATCACTGGAACAATAGTGATGGCCAGTCACAAAAATACATCACATGATGATGTATTTTATAAAATAAAACACTTACGTGTTTTCATCTGAATGCTGAGGAAGGACCGCTTCTTACAACGCATAAACTGTGAAATACTTATTTAAACAACATAATAAAGAATACTGCAGAGGTTCTCTTCTGGTTTTTGCTCCATGCCAGAAAGCAGAGTTCTTCTGAGATCCTTACTTTCCAATAACTTCTGTTTCCTTTTGCTTCCAACAACCGTGTCTTTGTAACTTGTTACTTTTCCTCTTTTAACTGGTTCTTGGCAATTTGTGATCTTCCTTCCTACAAAGGGTCTCCTTCTCACTTCACAGTGTGATTGTTTCTGTTGGTGACACCACACACAGAATACAGAGGGGTTTTTTTTGTTGGTTTTTTTTTTCTATGTACAATCCATGCCAACAGGCTTTGCTTCCAAGGTCAGGCCCTCATCCTAGGCAAATTGTTCTGTTTGGTTTGTTCCAAACCCAGTCCCTGCCCAGCCCCCTTCCCTTGCCTATGCAACTCAGAGATCATTAATAAACAGGAAAGGAAGTAGATTTGGAGAGGAGAAGGTAGTTTCAAATCACCAATAAAAATGACCTGGTGCTGACTTCCACTATGAATTTGCATATATTTCTCAAAGTCGGAACAGAAGAGTGCAAGTCCAACTGCAGGTAGGGCAGATAACTGCTCCGTGCATCCTACTTCTGGGGGTAGCATAAAGTATGTATTAAACTATTGTGCTCATTAATAGCAAAATGCTTGTGGTTCAATATCTTTCACATGTCTTCTAAAACTGATAACATCTATCTCCCAGAAGCAGTGATTTCATTCATGTTGTATTTTTTAAACTAGAGAAAAAATAATTTATCAATGATGTTTTATACTACATGTACTCTTAAAGTGTCTACTAAAAGTTTATTCCTATTTGTCAAAGGTCGAATACCACCCTTTCCAAAGACCTCAGGAGCTGGTCGATTACTGCAGGAGCAGAAATATTGTTTTTGAAGGCTACTGTCCTTTAGCCAAAGGTGAAGCACTCACTCATCCCAGTATCATTCAGCTGGCAAAGAAATATGGCAGGACTCCAGCACAGATTTGCATACGCTGGAGTATACAGGTAATGAAGAGTGGTAATAAAAAGTGTGTCCTCTCTCAGGAAAAAAAAAAAATACAAATAGTTCAGGTTTTTGCCTTCAAACTAGAATTTATACCAAAAGGGTTTTTTGCCTTCAGCATGCTGATATCACGTGAACTGACCATGCTGTACTGGAAATTTGGAATGTAGTACACAAAGCATGACAGTATTTTTAAATATGCAAATAATCTGACTGTAGATATAAAAAGAACCACCAATAAAAGTCACGTTTTCAAACTAAATGTTACAAGCAGTATGTGGCATTATTCCATTTCTGTCCCTCAACACAAAGTGCTAAGCAGTGAAATAGTGTATTAAGTTGACATAAACCACATAATCTGTGTTGGAATTTAATGCAGTGTATGTAAGTGTAATTAAAAATAGCATATAGAAATGTCAGTGTCTTCTTAAAAATTAAATTAAAACCTCAGAAGACATGAGGAACGTCTTGAAATGTTTTGAAGAGAGATTGTTTTCTTTGAAACTATGTAAATTTTAATAATGAGAAGCATTATGTCTTCCAGAATGGGATTGTCACCATTCCAAAGTCCACAAAAGCAGAAAGGATACAGGAAAACTGCAAGGTAAGATTTGGTTATGCACTCGAGTCTGGCTAACATCCGAATGACTGTTTTTAATACTTTGGTTTGCCTGCCCATTTTCCTATAGCAGTTTTATATTGGGGCAACTCAGTTAAAATTGGCAAATTACAGTACCATAAAATTACTACAGTATAGCAGAAAACCATAATTCACAAATGTCAGAAATCAACTGGAGAGCTAATCACTGTGTATAAGAAAAATATCTGTAGAAAGACCTTTCCTAGTTGATTTTTATTACGATGATTTTTATTACTTGACCGATTGTAGAACATCCTGATCTGGTTATGGTTAGGTCTTTTTTGTGATAAGCATGTAAGTCAAATGGAAGGAGTGTGTATGTTATGCATAACTCTGTATGAAAGCTGTACACATCTCTTGGGGATATCTCAGACAGAGACCTTTTAAGGCAATCACAGTCCAGCCAGAGCTGGCTCTTCCCCTACCTTCTTCCTTCTACCCGACTTGCAGAGAAGGTCCCAGCATGAAGGGCATGGACAAAGAAAAGTCAGGAATGGATGAGGATTTGCAGCATAATTTCACCCACCCTTTTAAAAATTTTCTTTTTGTACCAAATGTTTTTAATTTATTGCTTCATTCTTTCTCTTCATTTCTCTAATCTGAAAGTGTGCTTTATTTGAGGGAGGAGAAACCACTACCTTATTGCTACTTCCAAAAACATCAGAGGGCTATGAACTGTTTGGCAAATTGGGAAGAAACTTCCCAAGAAGATAGGGAACTTCTGTCTGATAGATAAATCACTCTGTGCATACATGTGTGTGGAGGTGGAAGTCAATGTACATGTAATGAGGATTTCTTCTGGTGGCTATACCTGTTTATATAGCTTCTGCCCTGACTGTTTGTTCTGACATGCACACTGCCTTCTGTGGTACAAGCACAACTGTTTGTGGTACTGCATTGTGAACCAGATCAGAGAATAAAATCAGGTTAAAAATCCTTCCTTATTACTTTTATTTTCCCCAGTGTTATTTAAAATCCAGATTAATTCTGGTTTTTTACAGAGTTTAGTCTATGGTCTCATCAATTCATTTTGCATGCTGAGGGAAAGCATCACAGCAAAACTTTAAAAATTATATGTATAGTATTTCTAGTTCTATGATTGGCCCCTGGTTTAGGTTTAAAAAGCTTGAGCACTGAAGTCTGACTACAAGGGTTATTCCAGCAGACAGTGATTGCTGGATAATGCAGGATGGGAGGAGCTCATTTGGCAGCAGTGCGAGCTCCGCATGATCATTTTATTGAGTTTGGAGGAGCTCTGGCAAAAACAACAGACCAACTTGAAGCAACTTCAGTTCTGAAGTGATAATGTTTGAATCAGACACCTGCTAAGAAAGCACTGGCACAGTCATCCCTGTTGCAGGTCTTGCCACAGCAGTCGGTGGCTGTAAGAACCTATGCATGAAGACAGGTGGCTGCTTTCAAGTTAGTACTGAGGCACTAGAGCACTGTATCTGTTTCTGTATTACCTGATCCAGGAGTGTTTTGTCTAAGTACACATAGAAAGGACAGATATGGCCTTTGGTTTGCTAGCTTTGTGAATGTCCTGACACCTTCTAATAATTCTCTTTGGCTAAATTTCTGAGGAAAATAATTGTAATGTTCTAAACAAAACATTGGGATATAAGCATAATACTGAGCTCAGGTTTCCAGAGGGATTGCAGTCATGGTATTCATATACCTCTGGCAGTGACCATATAGATTGCTGTGAAAACCAGCTTTGATACTACCATTGTCTTGGGTCCTTGCCTGAGGCCAGAGTGCTACAAAACTATTTTAACAGAGTCAACAAATAAAAATGAGACACAAAAGGAGCAGAGGACCCAGTGGAGCCTGTCAGCTTAATGGAATATTTGTCTGTCACAAAATAGAATAATTTCCAGAAAGAAAAATACAGAAAAAATCTGCCTCACGCTTAAATGAATCTTGGTCAGTTTAAATAACAGAAACACTCTTGATTCTCTCTATGTTCATGATGTTAACTATATATGCATTCCCACAGGTGTTTGATTTTACAATAGCAGAAGATGATGTTGAAATTCTGAAGGGAATGCATGATGGGAGACATGTTTCCTGGGATCCAAGCCTTATTGCATGAATGAAGGTTTGAGCTTTTTCCTTTGTCAGTGATCAGTGAGTCATACCATGCAATTTAAATTCAGGGAAGGTTACAATAAGAACATAATGGTAAGATTTAATGGCTGCTGAAATGATACCTGATTTGAAATCCTTAACATTGGTAACAGCCACAAGATATTTTGAGGGTAACACTACTGTACAGAGATCTTATATTTCAGTCTCAGGTCCCAATTCATTGTTTGTTGAAGTCCATGCAAAGCCTCCTATTTATGCTATTGACCCTGCATCAGTCCATTTAATCAAAGAGCGTGATGAGATATTCTTTCTTTAAAAATATAAGAAAAAATGCTACCTACTAGTGCACAACACAGGTGTTAAGTGTAAAATAGTTTTTCAAGTGCTTAGATAAAATGTATGAAGAAGAAAAAGCTGGGTGAAAAAAAAGTTAATACCATTATTATTACAGTACTTAAGTCAAATCTCCGTCAAACTGTAATCTCACTATAGTTAACAGTACCTATCATCAAAAAAAGTTTTATGCATATTATTGCATAATAATGGCACTGACCCAGAGGGTTCTATACATACTATTAAGCTGTCAATATAGCAAAGTAGCAATCTTTCCAGAGAAGTCGGTGTACAAATAAACTATCCGCACGGCCAGAAGTTGAGCAGCAGTCTCTAAGAGCTAGGGAGGCGTCTTTGTTATTACTGATCTTTTTCTCTTAACGGGAATTCGGGTGAGTTTTGTGTAGCTTTTAGTGAGAATTAATTTAGCTTTCATTTTGGATTTGTCCAAGAAATCTTATTGAGACTGTACTGTTCCTCAGATTTTCTTGTGAAATACGCATGTATATAGAAGGATGTATATGCAGTTTATAGATCTGCTTTGAGAAATAGGTCTGCAGTCTTTTATCAACTGAGTATTCAACTTCTAGTCACATTGGTGTGGTATTTTAGGAGTTCCTGTGTCTAGAAAGGTATGGAAAATCTGACTATGATTTATATTGTCTGTGGACTTCCTGAGGCAGTTTTCCCAGTGCTGTTCTGCTTTAGTCATATCATGAAACAAAGCTCCTTAGTTTTTTATGATGTGACTTCCAGCAATCATATATTCTAGCCCACGCTATTTGTCCTCAAAACAGAGCTTCTATACAGCTTAGCTAAAATACAGACAAGCTTACCTTTTTGATAACAGCTCCTCAGAATAATTGGCTGTTTTTTTGTGGTAAACATTTCTATGAAAGTGTGTCTAGATTTGCCTCTGGAATCATTAATGTGTTATTAATGTAAAATACAAGATATTGTACAAAATGCAGCTCGCTAACACCTGTACAATGTGCCATTTGAAGAAAGATATACAACCTCCACGTTGTTTTTTTCTAGTGTGGCCTGCAGTTTGGGGTGCTTCAGTATCTAGGAATGCCCCTTTAGGTATCTAAGAACAGCTGTGTGACTGCCTTAACTGTTGTGATGAGGGGTCCAATGGTTCCAAAAAGCAAGGCTCATTTAAAAAAATTAAGGTAACTTTTAAGCTTTTTCAGCTTTTTCAGAAAATGATGGCAATCACTAAGTGAAAATTAGAAAGATTGCCCAGAAATAAACCTTTCTACCAGTGGTCATCAGCTAATCCTGCTTTAGAAAAGTCACTTTAGAGAACAATACCTTAGGAATATGGAAAAAAAAATTGTTACTATGCTGTTGAGGGACTTCTTGCTTCACAGTGTACCTGAATTCATAAAATGAGGACTAGAAGCTAATCAGGTGCCTAGTATTCACTCAATGTGGCTTTTTGACAGTGAAGACTTTCTCAGAAACTATGACAGTTAAGTAGGGAGCTTTACTTATACGTCTCTCTAAAGAAACAGATGTCACATCACCATACTGTTTCCAACACAGATGACGCATACCAAGTGATTCAAATGTTTATGTATGCTAGCAAATTCTAGCTTCAGTATTACCAGAACAATACATGTTAGGAATAGCTACATGGCTGCAAGTCTCATGTTGGTCAGAACAGCTCTGTTTTTTCTGTACTTAATTCTGAATGATCACCTCGAGCTAAACAGAACTAAACCAGATTTTCTTGCTAATCCCCCCACATAGATGACTTTAGGCTACAGCAAGGATGGCTTCCTAATTTATTGTTCATCCTCTCAAAGAGATTTTACAATTATATTTGTGTCTGCCTCTACTTTTACTAGGAAGTCAAGTCACTATTTTAGCTGATCTAGATCATGGTATCTAAGTACAACAATAAGTAATGAAAGGAATAATCAGGTAGAAATAGTATTGCTAAAAAAGCGTTCTTCTTAAGTAGCAGTTGTGGCAAGTTAGTTTTAATCTGATGTTTGCCTAACTAAATTCAAACTGAATTGTTGTTGGTTCAGGACTTTTTTTCTGGTTTTGTTTTTTTGAGTGTTGGGGGCTTTTTTTTTTAAAAAAAAATCTTTCCTGGCCATTCCTTTGTTACCAGGTAGTGGTTTTGGAACTATGGAAGACTTTAGTTTTAACTATGTACAAGGTAGAGTGTAATTTGAGGCAATATAAGCTTTTTAAGCGCTGGGACTCAGCTAACCCATGCTATCTTTCTCCCAGGTGTGGTGTGCAGTTTTACACATTGTGCCATCACTAATAGCCATTGTTTACTGCTAGAAGCTGTAGTTTCCCCAAGAGGCTGGAACTCTGTTATATCTTGTGTGCTTGGGATCTATCACTGAAGCATGTTCCTTTGAATACCGCATTCAGAAGTTTTATACTGTGTTAGAATAATTGAGCAAATCCTCTTTTAATCAGGTTGCAGAGGGAAAGACAGACTCACTGGATACTTATTTTACGCTCCTCTGTACAACTAAATTGTCATTACCATTGTGGTGGATGATTTTCTTTTTAAGGAAAGCCTGCTGAAGAATGAGTCCACAGCACCTCACCTAAATGCATGTTTCTAAAGGACCAACAATTCTGATCATAGTATAAAGAAATAAGACAACCAATAAGAAACTGGCAAAGTGAACAGTAGCAAGATTTAGGTGTAGCAGTAAGGAGTTATATTCTGTAATAGAAGCACAACCTAGAAGACCAAAAGGATATAAAAGTGCTGAACATACAAATCGGGAAGTTTAACTCCATTTTTTATTTCTTCTTTAGTCAGTTTGCCTAAAGGTGCTAAATCTCGTTTTTATTTTTATTTTTTTAACTCAGAATTCATCCCTCAAGTGAATTCTTGGAATTATATGCATATTCTTCCCCAGGCTGAAATTCCTCCTCTTACCCGTATTTCTGTAAGACAGGCTTTCTCTAGAGAGAAAACTTTTCCACCTTCCTACAATGACCATTTTTAAGATACAGCAACACATCCCTTTTAGCAGTGTAACCCATCATCTTACCAATAAGAACAGGGAACACACTGGAAAATTAAAGGCACCTTTTCTTCCATATCATGTAGGTCTTTTATGGTAGTGATTGATTGGGGGACTCCTTTCTTGTTGAGATAAACCATTATTTAAAACAAGATACAGTTTATCAGTGTTATCTACCTAAGTGCAATCAGCTGCCTTTGTAGGAGCACTGTGGCTCTTAATGGAAGGGAACTCTCTTGAAACAAATACAGAAAGGAAAAAAATAAACTGAAAGTCGGTGGAAAGGGTGAGGCCATTTTCTGTGCAGCCATGTAGTTTCCTGTCTGACTCTTACGTGGCTCTCTCTCCCCTTTTTCTTGCCTATATCTGAATTTCATAATTTATATTACTGGAGATGAAGGCACCTAAGAACATTTTATTGGAAAATAATGGAAATGGTTTTGTAAGTGCATACGTCAGGAATTTTTTTAACTATGCTGCAGAAGTGTTTCTACTACACTTATCCCACAACATAACTGACTAGCATGTGTAATAAAGAAACTATAATACTAGTACGTTCACAAATCCACTGAGCCAAGCAGACTGCATAATATTCACCCTTCTTTTTGCGCTGTGGTTAACACCAGCTGGTTCTCTTTTTAAAATAGCAGCGGTGAACTGTTCTGACAGAAAAGCTGATGTTAACCCCATGTTTTTGAAAATGGAACAAAGGTGGAGTAGCTCTTGCTGATAGTAATCAAATCCAAGCAGTTAACTTCTTCCATGTTGCCACACCCCTTCCAAACCTTTGAAAGCTCATCTCTGACTATAGTACATTTGGCTTATCTGTTATTTTTACCCATCTTCTGGCAATTTTTCATGTTGCTGTGCTGGGAGTCTTTTTCTGTACTTAATCTTTTGGTGCTTTTTGCAGCCCCCATTAAGATGTCTGCACTTTTAAAAGAAAAGTTGAGTATTTGCATTGCTTTGTAGTAAGCCTATGTTATATTTATGATATAAATAATGTAGCTTTGTTATTTGTCTTTATGAATAACTGATTATCTATCTGCAGCATCACGTAGGAGCAATTCAAACTGCCAGGACCTACAATCATAGAATAGTTTGAGTTGGAAGGAACCTTAAAGATCTTCTAGTTCCAACCCCCTGCCATGGCAGGGATACCTCCCACCTAGACCAGGTTGCTCAAGGCCCCATCCAACCTGGATGTGAATATAACCAGTGATGGAGCATCCACAACTTCCCTGGGCAATCTGTTCCACTGTCTCACCACCCTCAGAGTCAAGAATTTCCTTCTTATTTCCAACCTAAATCTACCCTCTTCCAGTTTCAAAGCATTACCCCTCATCTTATCACTACAGGCCTTTGTAAAAAGTCCCTCCCCATCTTTCCTGTAGGCCCCCTTCAGGTACTGGAAAGCTGCAATAAGGTCTCCTGGGAGCCTTCTCTTTAAGGCTGAACAAGCCCAACTCCCTCAGCCTGTCCTCATTGGAGAGGTGTTGCAGCCCTCTGATGATCTTCATAGCCCTCCTCTGGACCCTCTCCAACAGATCCATGTCCTTCTTTTGTTGGGGACTTCAGAGCTGTACACAGGACTCCAAGTGGGGTCTCAAAAGCGCAGAGTAGAGGGGCAGAATCACTTCCCTCAACCTGCTGGCCTTGCTTCTTTTGATGCAGCCCAGGATACAGTTGGCTTTCTGGGCTGCACTTGCACACTGCTGGCACAATTGGCTTTCTGAGCTGCAATTGTACATTACAGAATAGTGATGACTTATAAGAGACCAGAGCATGAATGCTATCTCCAGAACCTATTGAATCAATAGAGAAGTGCAGAGCCTGAAATGAATTTAAACCTGACACTGGTACTACTTCCCAGTGATATCCCACATATCACTGGAAACCATTGTAGGCCTGGCCAACATTAGGGAATGTCCTTCTCTAAGCAGCTTTGACAGGTCCATTGGACCAATCTCAGTCACCGTGCCCAAGAGGAATATTTAATAGTGACTCTGCTAGTCAGTGTCTTTTGAGAACCATTCTGTAGCTGAACTAACAATAGGAAATTCAAGACAATGTTAGCAGAATTGTCATCCCATTAATGATTGCTATATATTTTTCTTCTCTAGCAAAACAGGTTTCCAGGACTTTCTAGATGAGGCTTTGGAATTCCAGCATAATGAACTAGTGCTAAGTTCATAACCTGGCTGTGAAATTCAGGGGCTGGGGGGCAGTGTACAATTAACTTTCAAAGTTTCTTCATAACAATTTGAGCAGAGATTGTTGGGGTGTTTCATTCTGTTTCCTTTTTCTGTGAATTCATTCTTTCCTTACGGTTCTTAACGACCTGGATTCATCCCATTTGAATACCCATACGTATAATGTTGCCAAGATGAATTTACAGTGAATCACTTCCTTTGGGTGCAGTATCGAAGTGATGGAAGGTTAATCTGAAGCATAGCTATCAAGGTCATACCTATACTATGGTATATTTAGTGGACATTATATTAATGCAACAGCAACCAGCTATTTTGTATCATATGGTTTGTGACATTTTTTGCATGATTTGTCATGAATGCCCTATAAACCAGACCGAAGTACCTTTTATTAATCTGAAAAATTATCACAGGTTGGTTTTGTTTTGTTTCTTTTGGAAAATGGTTATTTTACTGCTCCCTCCCCCCATTATTACAGATAATATCTGTAATCTGCCAAATAATGGTGGACTTTCTGTCTAAGAATGATGTTTCTTCAGAATGGCATGTTAAGTTCAGTAATTATGTCCATTAATATCTTTAGTTTACCCTAGAAGAAAACAGTACAGTTAAGACTCCCGTTGACTGATCCCTATCACTGGCATAAAGAACTAACCTTCAGAAAGTTTTCTAATGCTGCATTATACAATTTCATTACTGTAGAAATTCTACTATATTTTAAAACATATGAAAAAATATCATTATTAGATATATTAAAGTGTGTTACAGTTTTGGGTGCAGTGATACCCATGAAAGCTATTGCATCTCTCTTTCTCAACTACTTCAATACTTTCTACTTGGACTTAAGCTTTTCCTAATGTTATGTTCAGCTTAGTCATCTAAAAATTCTTGCAAAAATAAATATAGCAAACTTTTTACAATAGCCTTTTAAAACAAAAAAAAAGAACAATTAATTACCAATATCAAGAACTCAAAAACAGACCACCTAAATTATAGAATGTTAATACTAAATGTATGTTTTAGACTTTGCAATGCTCTCATCACTTTTTTTTTCTCCAAACCAGGCTTTTGATTTTAATCTGTGGGAAGAAGATATGGAATTTTTGAACACTATGAATATCAACAGAAAATTAATTCATCTAACCTACCCACTGTGGAAAGGATAATTTTAGACCAGATTGTTCTATACTGCAGAAGTCATCCATCTGAAACATTAATTCATTTAAAACTGAACAATGAATCTAAATTGTTCTCTTGAGTACTCAGAGTACCCAATAAATATAAATCATTAATAAAAAAATCAATATCAATGGCTTCTATTTACTGTTAACAAATTAATAAAATCATTTATTTTACTCTCTTCTTTGTTGCTTTCTTACAGATACAGAAATGCTTTCTTTCAGCATTTACTCTGCTTACTCTGAACTTTTTGGCATATTTTCCCAGTATGGCTTAAGTTATCTCACAGTATTATAATTAAGTTTCTTCTGACTGCATGTACTTCATTTAGGGTGTTGTTTTAATCCATTTGAACGAATAGATTTTGGGTTTTTTTTCCTTATAGATTTTGAAAAGTGTTAGTTACTTAAAGGCAAAGATAAAAGCATGCTACAGTCCATGTAAATCTTGAAAAACTACTCAAAATGTGGAATATTTGTTTTGGGATTACAGCAGAAATCTGAATCTGACTTTTTACACTTTTTTACATTTCTTCTAGTTATGAGAATTTTGGTACTTTCTTGGTGAGCAGAACCTCTTCTGTTGGTACTGTTTCAAGGATGCCCGGTCTTGACCTAGCACATCAAGGAGGAATGGCTCTGGTCTGTGGCCTAAGTTGTGTCAGGACGAATAAAAGGACTTTTTGCTTATATAAAGAAAGATTTTTGAAGGTGCAGAAGAGTCATGTGTTGGAGAAAAATGCTTTGCTAATCTGGCTGGCAGGGTTTCTGTATCTTTTCAAGATGGATAATGTTCAGACACTCCTCTGATGCAATCCTGAGTTGTCCAGCGGTGCTAGCACTAAGACAAACACGGTCTTCTGGTGGTGTTGGAGACCATCGATCTATTAGTGTGCAGGCTTTGGGAACGCCCCAGTTGGCAACTTCTTTCCTGACAAGATCAAAGCATTTCCTGCAAGAAAATTGCCCTGTGACTAGCCAGGTTTCTGGAAATCCCCACCACGCTAAGTTCTGATAGGAAGTTTCGCAAGAACCAATTAATTTTACTTTTTGTGCCAGACCCTAAAACATGAGTTTCTGCTCATCCTAAAAACTCCACTGTCTAAGAGCATATACATATTCAAGATCCCTGTGAACAAAAGTGTTCACCTCTTTATGCCTGTGGATATGTTGCAGAAACGTTTTTTAAGCGGTTTGGTATCCTGATGTGCACAGCCCTCCTGCTGGCATTCAACCGAGGCCTGCATTCTGGTTATATCTGAAATGGTGAATGAGTAACACTGCGTTGTCCTTTCTCGTTATTCTGACTGTAGGCAATTCCAGGGTCGAGCTCTCAAAGGAGATGAGATTTCTGTAGCGCATTTCATAGAAGTACAAGCTTCCTTAATACTGGACCTGGCAGTTGGTGAGGTACTGAGAAGGGTTCTTGTGTTGGTGGGGATGGAGTATAACCCTGGTGTCCGTTGCCTCGCTAAACATCAGCATTACTTTTGGTAGAGTTGGCTGTGACAACCTATGTTTCCCTGTATTTGTGTTGCAGTCCTTGTAAACAGGCTACAACTTGTGCAGCTGAGCCACGTTGACCTGTCATCTCTGAGGTTTTAGACAGCCTTCCGTGCAAATCCAGCTGATCTGGCTTCATTTGCCTGAGAGGAATGAAGCTGTATTTCGGTTTCCTCTCTGCTGAGATGTCAAGAGGGCTATAAATTTGTGTGGTCGTCTAATTAAATGATGCTTTTTGTGATACAAATACCCAGCTGTTTGGAGTGGAACTGAAATTGCCCAGGTATTTCACACAGCCTCTGACAAATAATTTGTTGGATGTCACATCTCTGAGTTGGAGCCCTCTCCAGTGGTTAACCAAGAACCTAAACACGAAAGTCTGTACATCAAACTGATGAAACCTTGAGTCATTCTATCCTTTAATTAAAGTATGTCCCTTTAATGTTTCTCTTGCTTAAAATTATGTGAGAATTATTTCCTAGAGGAAAATACCTAATGAATGCACTTTTATTTTGTTTTTTTTCTATAACTTAGCTAAATAAGGGGAAAAGATAGAAATATCTAGGGTGTCAGGCGGTTGCAGGGGATGCATATGTCAACCTCAAGCATGATTTATCTTACATGCCTTTTCTGACAGTTGTAATTTAACGGCTGTATTTTCCTCCAGGCTCTCAGGAGGCTAAATATCTTTTTAAGTTTCTAGCTTTGTGGTGAAAGAGTAAATGTCTGTTTGCCAGTGTAATTTATCTGAGTCATTCTGGGAGAGGCGTGGAGCAATTGAAGCATGACTATTAGCATAAATAAGAGAGGGACTCTCCTCCTAGTTACTCTTGCCGTATTTCAGAAGAAAGCTGCTTCCCCATAACAACTGCTCCTGCTAATTGACTGGTGTGATGCTGTGAACTAAAAGGCCTAATATATTGAGCTTCAGATATTCTTTTGCATTTCAATTAAAAGTGGAGTTAAAGAAAACAGGGTAAGGAAGGAAGAGGAAAATTTCTCTGCTAATCACAACTGTAGCTTACCCACAGTTGTTACTACTTTTAAAAGTTTCAAGAGAAGGAATTGTAAAATCTAAACTCGCTGCTTCTTTGTCTCTATGTAGTAACAGTTTTCACTGTAAGTAGTTGTTATTGCCGGTTTTGCTTAAAAAAACAAACAAACAACAAAACTGTTCTTCATATTTTGAACATTCAAAGACGCTTTTTGCATGTGGAAAGACCGCTACGGAGTCGTGTTTAGCAGCGACGTGCCTTCCCCCCTCGGCCGTGGGCCAGCGCTGAGTGCCGCCTGCTCGGTGCGCGGCCGGAGCAGCCAGCCTGCCCAGGGGACAAAACCACACCTCTGCACGGCCCCGCTCTGGTATAGGGGGGGAAAGGGAAGAGCCTCTTTCAGGTATTTCCTTAAGCGTTACTTANCTCCTGGGCTGCGTTGGGCGTGTGGGTCCCTCACACGAGCTGCCCCGCGGCCGCAAGCAGGGAGGAGTTAGAAGGGAATAATCGGAAACGGGGTGGAGAGCAGCAGCTGCAGAAACATTAAAACCACCCAACCCCCGGCCCGGCCGCTGGAGTTGCTTCGCGGGCACGCAAGATGCGCAGGGCCGATGCGAGCTCCGCGCCGCGCTTAAGCGAGGTAAGGTTCGGGGAAGCACCTCGGGGCCGCCCCTGCGGAGCTTGGGGCCGCCGCGAAGTACCAGCGCCGCGGCTCGGCTCTCGGCGCGTCCCCCAGAGCTCCCGAAATACAAGAGGCGAGGGGCCCGCCGTGCCCGGCTTGGTGCCGTGGGACGGGAGGGGTGCGGGAGAGGGCGTGCGAGTAGCGGAGCTGTGCGGGCTGGACCCCGGGAGCTCAGCGGGGAGCTGTGCCCACTGGCTTCGCACCTCCTGCTTTGTCCCACTTAGGCAGAGCTGTTAAATTATAGCCTGTTGTTTCCTTGCGTGATTTCACATCTTCGGTTCTCTTTAGAGGTCCTCCAGAAAATGTTTATATGCAAAGAGAGTTTCCTCTATATGTGTGTATTCTTTAATTGTGCCCATTTCAAAAGTAAGGGGGGTTTTTGCCATCCTTAGTTTCAGACTCATGGAATAGGTTCGTTACCTATCTTGTTTACTTTTCTTACTGCTCCAGGTTTTGTAAAGCATGTTCTTACTTTTATTTAGTAAGGGCAGTCCTTTCCTGTTTACGGCTTTGAAGGGATCTCTTGCTTATATACATATCAGCAAATTCACTACTGTTCCGAGATGGCATCAGTAAGCTGCATAACTGCCCCCTTCCAAAACATATTCAAACTTTATTAATGGAGGAGAATAGAGGTCTCCCACCAAGTAATTTCTGTGCAGGCTTTCCTGCACTGCACAAGTCAAACCTTTTCCCTTTATAAATCTCTGCTGTTGTATTACAAGGTGTGTTTCCCACTGAGGGAAAAGATACACTAGAACTTACTGCTGGGGAGCTTGGAGATCTTGTGCACTGGAAGAAGTCCAGTAATTGATGACTCCAATTTACCTATTTGGCCCCAGATGACAGAACTTTTTTTGTCATATTAGCCTTACCTACTGAATACACTTAACCATCTTTTAAATGCATTTTAGCAGCTAAATGAGACTAATTCCCGTGTGCATACATTTGTGACTCTGATACACAATTAAACTAATAGATTATCTTAAACAGTTTACGGTTTGTTACACTGTTTGCCTTCCTTCTTTTAACTCTGCACTTTGTGCCTCTTGTTCTTAGGGCTGCGGTTTCTGAGGCCGTGCAGCAGTGCCAGGCAGGCTGCGGGGACAAGGAGCTGCGGGGCAGCCACCGAGTTTGCGCTCAGTGTCACCATCCGGTGGTCGCTGGGGAACCGGTGCCCCGCTGGGCACCATGAGCTCTGGCACCACCGCCCCGCTGAAGGTCGTCAGCAACCTCGCCAACACTGATGTCAACTATGTCATCAGAGAGCACTATAATTACACGGGAAAGCTAAATGAGAAAGCTGACAGTGGAATAAAAGTGACGTCGGTGGTTTTTATCATCATTTGCTGCTTTATAATCTTAGAGAACATTTTTGTCTTGCTTACCATTTGGAAAACCAAGAAGTTTCACAGACCCATGTACTATTTCATTGGGAACTTGGCTCTTTCAGACTTGCTGGCTGGTGTGGCTTACACTGCCAACCTCCTGCTATCTGGACACAAAACGTATAGCCTCACCCGCTCCCAGTGGTTTGTAAGAGAAGGTAGCATGTTCGTTGCCCTGTCAGCTTCTGTGTTCAGCTTGTTGGCCATTGCCATTGAGAGATACATCACCATGCTGAAGATGAAACTCCATAATGGCAGCAACAGCTTCCGCTCCTTCTTGTTGATCAGTGCTTGCTGGGTTATCTCCGTGATACTTGGGGGACTCCCGATCATGGGCTGGAACTGCATCGGTGTCTTGTACAACTGTTCTACCGTGCTGCCTCTCTACCACAAGCACTATATTCTCTTTTGCACCACTGTTTTCACTGGTCTTTTGCTATCTATTGTGGTCCTCTATTGCAGGATCTACTCCATGGTGAGGACTAGAAGCCGCAGGCTGACATTTCGGAAAAACATTACCAAAGCTACTAGGAGCTCAGAAAAGTCACTAGCCTTGCTCAAGACAGTGATCATAGTCCTGAGTGCCTTCATCGTCTGCTGGGCTCCCTTGTTCATCTTGCTTTTACTGGATGTGGGGTGTAAAGTGAAGACCTGCCCGATCCTCTATAATGCAGAGTATTTCTTAGTACTGGCTGTGCTCAATTCAGCCACGAACCCTATCATCTACACCTTGACAAACAAAGAGATGCGGAGGGCTTTCATCAAGATTGTGTGCTGCTGCAAATGTTCCCCAGCAGATTCTGGGACCAAATTTAAGAGGCCGATCATTGGAGGGATGGAGTTCAGCCGGAGTAAATCTGACAACTCCTCCCACCCACAGAAAGAGGAAGGCGACCGTCCTGAAACCATCATGTCTTCAGGCAATGTTACCTCATCATCTTAGGAGTAACCACGGGGGTGTATTTCAGAGCCCTCCTCTGAAATCAGGGAGCTGAGATGCCTCCTGCTCACGGCAGCAGCATTGGGCTAAGTGAGCAAGTAGCATTAGTTCTAACGAGGCAAACGGTGCACTTGCGAGGCTGGGGTTCGAGAAATGGGACAGACTGTTCTGGCTTGAAAATCTTTTTCCCGGGAGCATGTTTTGTCTTTGCACTGAGGCAGCTCAGGATTGTCAGGCGCATTCATATCCTGAAATCTCCTTAGTAACTCTGAAAGACTGATGCCTTAGTGAAATGATGCCTGGTGTGTGTGAGAGAAAGAGAGAGGGGGAGGAGGGAGAAGGAGAATGAATTTTTTTTTCCTTTTCTTTTTTTTTTTCCTTGTGAAAAGAATGTGAAGTTATTTCTCCCTTACTTGCAGCAAACCACTGACACAAAGATCTTTCTGTACTGAATTTAGTGGTGGCTCTGGTATAGTTGGTCAGAACTGTTTGTTTAGCACGTAACAAGGAAAGAGATCACACAAATATAATCTAGACCATGTACAACTGTAATTTGGCATCACTTCCCACAGTTTTTTAGTTTAGTCATAAGGTTTTATCTGCAGAGTCCAAAGCTGTTGGGGTTTTATTTAGCAAGATCAGAGCTATGAATTTTTGCTGTTTGTCCATATTACATTTGAAGACAATGAGCCAGACTCTGCAGTTACTTTCACCTGTACAATTCCATTAACTGTGTCAGATTTTATGGCGTAGCTCAGAGCAGCATTTGGGCCCGTACGTTGATTGCCTTGTTATTCTATAGCATTAAATAAACTGCATTATCATGACAAATGCAAAGTAGAACTAAGGTCATTTCTCTTTAAGATGACTGAAAGTAAATGTAACAGCATAAAACAGTATTGACAACAACAGGATTTTTGCCTAAGTAGGAAGAGTTAAAAACTGAAGAGGCATTTCTGTGTCAGGTTCAGTCCTTCCCAAGGTAAAGATCGTCCAGAAAAATCTGAAAAAAGTACCTTGAGTTTCAGAAAAATAAAAGGACGGTTGAAGTGAAATGACTATAGATAAATGCACTTCCATAACAAAACGCTACACATTTTGGCACATTAATAAAATGTTTGTAACTTCAGCAAAGATGTCTGTATTTATCAGTTCATGGAAGAAGTACCTGTCATTAAATTGAATGTATTTGTTTTACAGCATCATTTTTACTCCTCTATTTTTCTAACCTGTGCTAATGGGGTTGAATGTGTACAATGTAAATAAGTTAATAAGATGCAGGAGTCGTCATGTGCCTAGAGTATTACTATAAAAAAAAGTGGTATATCTGGGATAGCTGAGAGCAATTGACTGATTTACAGTTATTGGCAATTCTTAGAAGTGGTATTTTGTAAAGAAAACGTATTGCCTTTGTAGTAAAACTTTCAGTGCAATTAAACTGTTGGAATTTTCTTCTGGTTTAAAAAAATAGTATTTAAAATGTTTCTGACTTTATTGTTCAATTTGCACATAGCTTTATTGACTTCTAAACATTAATAAACTGATTTTTTTTAAAGATTCTGTCATCAGGTTACTAGTAATTTTGTACTGTTGTGGGGTTTTCATGCAAGGTGTGGCTTCTTGTTGACAGAAGTCAGTGACTCTGCAGGGACATGATCCATAACGCCATTTACAGGATCACGTAAAATACAAAATGAACACTAGAGTATATTTTTTTCATCAGCACATGCTGTGTCAGTTAAATGCCATTAAAGGAATCTCGACAGTAAGTGATTCTTCTCTACCAGCTAATGAGGTACAAATAGAAAAAAAAAATAGATGCCTGCCAGTTTTACCACAACTGCCTAAAATAAGTGAAATATTTCACTTACGTCACTAATACAATTTGTAAGTTTATTTCTTAACTTAGTGCAAACATGAAGGAAGTTTATCAAATGTAGAATGGTGGCCTCAGCTACATAACTGCTGCAGCTCTGTTGGGTCCACCAGCGAAGACTGTGACCGCGCAGTTGAATAGGTACTGCGTTACTTCTTCCAAAGGCTTGACTTCCATTTCCTCTCTTGTGGCCATTCCCTCTCAGTATTACTTTTAAGTTCCATGGAGCTCATACAGGATGCAGTTGGAGTGTGAAGATAAACCTCACCTTCTCGTACTGTATGTCATCGCCATGGAGGCTTACTGTGGGAAATAAGAGCCTACTCACCGAGGAAGGTTCTGGGTCACAACCTCACTTCCTGAAGGAAATTCCAAAAATGCCCTGAAGACAAAAGAGTGGAAACAGGCTGGAATTTCTCTCCATCTGTCTGCCTGTACGGAAGGAATGATTTCATGTGTGCTCACTTCCTAGGCTTTTCATTAGTGACCTGAGTAGGGCTGGAAAAAATGTCAAATCTGTATTTGTGCGCAAGATAAAGTCTCTTGGCTCGGGCCTTCATTTGGGCAGGGATGGTTTATGCCGTGTGCTGACAGTCACGAGGGAAAGCGCTGCTTTGTCCCAGGGATAGAGTCACTTCTGTGCATAGCACCAAAAGTATATAAACCATGCAAGTCCAAGTTAAGCCCTCAATGTGCTACCAGTGAGTAAATAAGGGCAGTGTATGGGGATGAAGCAATGTATGGGGATGTCTGAATTTGTAAGGGTGTTCTGATCCAAAGGATAAGGGCCTTGCTGCTCCTAAAGCCTTGCAGTCATTAAAGTTGTTTGTCCTGCACGAGATCCTGTGACAAGGGACGAGCTACATCACAGCACGGCTGTGTCACTGGCCCCTGGTGACTACCACCGGCTTTTCTGTGTGCGTAGCTGATAGCCCAGAGGTGAGCCACTTCCCTTTGCTTTGCCTTTGTTTCTGTAGCCCTCACTTATCTCTCCCCTCTAATTGCACTGAGGGCCCTTGCGGAAAATGACTAATTCCCCTATAGAGGTGGCTGTGATGGGAGCTCAGTTTTAGTATGGAACTCAAAGTCCTAATAATTCAAGCAATAAAAGAAATGCGTTTGCACCAGAGTGTGGCACTGGGCCATGGGAAGCATTTCCTATGCTCTTGATCATGATGACTGAGATCTGTTTCCTCCGTAGACAGGCTACATCTACGCATGTAGACAAGATTCAGACAAGGAACAATAACGATAATAAAATAATAACAGTAATAAAAGCAAGGGTTCCTGCTGGGGGCAGGGGGGGAAAAAGGCCATTTGTAGTGCTCTTCGCTTCCTAGGGGTGAACTCTGTAGCTCCTTGGCCGTGGACATGCATTACCATATGCCAGCAGGTTAGGCTAGATGTGTAGGGCACAGTTTTGAAGTATGCAATGTAGAAGGCAGCCTTCCCAGGCCCCAGACTGCCTTCTGTATGTACCAAAGGGGCACGCGGCTTTGTCCTGTTGGCCATGTGACAAAAGGGCAGAGAAAACGAACTGAGAACTGAAGGATGCATTACACCTAATGTTTACGTGAAATAAAATAGCCTTAATTATCCAGAGTAACCTGGCCCTTTGATTTTTACTTTTTTCTAGTTGTTTTTCCAGTATAATGAATAGAACAGGGATAGAAAATGGTCATTAAAACTGTCTGTTGCTCCCCTGGCAACTCCCTGACTGGGTACGGCTGTGTGAGACTCAGGTATAGCAGGGTGTACATTGGGCAACAGAGGGGCTGCAGCCAGAATGCCCTACACACATCTCAGCAGCAACAAGCCTTGGGCTTGCTGTACAATGCAGGCAGCCAGAACCAAAATGAGGGGACATAAAAATGTAAAAATACCATTATCCATCCTTTCCTTACTCTGTAAACTAAGAAATACAGAGATTGCCCAACTGTAACATTTCCTAATTCCTAATCTGGCCTGAAAGATCTCAGTACTGATTGCTCTTTGTATGGGCTGAGGCATTATCAGATGTTGTAAAAAGGGTCAGATTGACAAAGCATCCAAAAATGGGGATATGTAGATCAGAGCCGTGTAACCTAGTCAGCTCTGAAATGCTGGTAATTCCCCGAGGACAACATTTGTCATTTATGGGGTTCTGAAATTCCCCAGGAAAACATCCATCACATTCTGATAATTTCCCATACTGTTTTTCTTGGAAAATTAAATTAACCCAACTACAACTGAACCTTCAAGGATTTAAGAAACAAG
This sequence comes from Baryphthengus martii, assembly GCA_013396935.1. Lineage (NCBI taxonomy): Eukaryota > Metazoa > Chordata > Aves > Coraciiformes > Momotidae > Baryphthengus > Baryphthengus martii. Next base: position 3,153 of record VWZK01020500.1, on the reverse strand, counting down.
CAAATAAAATCCATCTAAATTCAGTCCCTATAATCTGCTTTCACAAACTTTTCTAATCCCATCTTTGCATGTACAGATGGAAAGAGTTTGCTCGCTCGTTATTGTCTAATTTATTCTGTTAGAACCTTATTTCTTTTTACATAGTCTTCAAGAATTGCATAGGGTCAAGAAATCTCCCTTCAATTATTACTCTATACACAGGATTTTCTATGATAATTAACAGTAATCAAATTCACTCTGCACACAGGAGCTAGATACAAGAACATGTGGTACAGTTTACTTGTTCCAATACAAGTCTTCTGCTGAAATCAGGCATGCCTAGAGAGATCTGAAACTCAAGCATCTAATATAAATTAAGATATTAATAACAACAACAAAACAAAAGTGGGGTTTTTTTTAGGTTGGTGACATAATTAGTGTAGATTTATGTGATCCACTGAAGAGAATTACAATGTTAAGGACCCTTTCCCCTGCAGGAAGAGGGTGATGCATTCCTTGTGTCCCCCCTACTCATCCACAAATTCTGAGAGACGTATCAAAGCAGCAGTTTCCAAACAATGCCCCCCCCCAAGTAAGGCTCTGCACAGCCATATCTCTTATCCTACCAAAAAATCTTATAGGAGAGTTAAGCAGCTCTCACTGGGACCCTCTGTGCTACCTTCTTGGGACAAAAAGGCAGGAAATCCCATCAGCCACACCCAGGAATGCTCCAGCATGGAGAAGTTCTAATAAAGCAGAGCTGGCAAAGCTCCATCAACCTCCTGTGAACCTTCCACCAAGCCCAGCTTAGTAGTCACAAAATGGAAACCTGATACAACCATCAATATTGATTTTGAGCTTTCGTGAATGATTGCTTGGAGAAGATCCATTTTTAAATACATGGTACAATAACTATACATCAAAATATCTGACCGGAAACTTATGTGACCAAAGCCACATTAAATATTAACGTGTGTACGTAGCATTTGCAGTGTTTGTTCAGAATCGCTCTTCTCACCAAAATGAGGGCTCAAAGTACAGACTGCCTAATTTTTGACAACTAATGAACATTTGGAAACCACAGGCTAGAGGGAAATCACTGAATAAATACTGGATTAAAATTATCTGCTAGGATCCATGAAATCATCGATGAAAATCACTACCCAGGAATAATTTGTGGTTTGAACCCTAGCTGACAGCTGACACTTTCTGGTGCTGACCTGAGCTGTCTGATAAAGGCAGATTGGCTTTCTCTAGCATGGATACACTTGGCATAAGACAAGACTTCCTGATTTAGCAGGACACTGGTATAAATTGCTGGAATACCGTCTCAGACAAATTCTTGCCTATACTGAGTACCTACAGTTCTATAATATGAAGCTGGGGACACGAATTGCCAGTACCAATTGAAATAGAACTTAGATGGTTATAGAGACAGTGCCAAAACAATTTTCATTATGTGAAAACTGGATTTGTCACAAGATTGTGATTGAGAATTTAAGGAAGAACAGGTTTCAGGGCCAGTTTGGGATTGGTGAGGAGGTTGGACAACAGTCTTGTATTTCCCGCTTGAAATGAAGGAAAGGAATCCTCTCTGGTAATACAGACACAAAGCTGCGGATTTTCAATTGTAAACTGTATCCGTAGTTCTACAATTCTTTCCTGAGCAACTCTGGGTAAGGTCTCATGAATTCTCACCTTCCCACAAAGGCACGTATATATAATATATATGTACATAAGGATGTTTACAAGTGAGTATTTTGAGTTTTCTGGTGCTATTCTGGTGCTAAGAGCTGGTATCTGTGGTATTGTGAATATGGGGGATGGTCTGACAGCTCATTTATTGCTCATGTACTTACAGTATTTCCTTGTGCTTTGATGAGCTGGATGCTGCTGTATCAGAGTTATTGTAAAGTGGGAGAAAAAAAATCTTCTAGTAATATGTGTAACTAACCCTATCTTCATGGTTGCAAGAAGGAGCGAGATCCTGGCTGAAAAGCACATTTTGAAGTGGTGCTATTATTGAAAAACAACTCACCAAAGTCTGCATTATTATCTTTCTTGCTTTCAGGGAAGACACAACTACGGTCTAACGATTTTGTTCTAATCTGGTGACCATGCAGATGCCTGTTGCACAAGAAATACGTGTGAGCCGTTTCCCAAACACCAGGCACGTTTAGATGTGTTTTTTTATTCCATCACAACTCCCACTTCTACTGCTGGTTTAGGCACAAGATAAGAAATTTCTTGTAGCTGCTGTGCAGTTTCTCTCATTTGGGTTATTTGATCAATGCACCTACTGCCTTGGCACAGAGTAGTTACTTCAAAGTAGCCTACAACTCTGCTCGAAAAAGTGTGAACGACACTTTTTTTTTTTTTTTTCCCCCTGATCTTAAAAATTCAGTATTTTGCATTTTACCAGCTCTCAGTGTTTTTACGTTGTATCACAAATGTTGCTTGAGGACATCTTTAAGATGAACTTTCATCTCAGAGGCTGTTTCCCATACGAAAGTGGCTGTATTTTATTTTTCTAATAAATAACAGAGATGTGAGGGAGCAGAACTTGTCTGCACAACTGAGGTGATAAGTGAAAAAAAGAGAATCTTTTAACTTGATCAGTGGAAGTAGCTCTAGTCAGGACTCTGTAATGACAGGGTGAAGTTTTGCTTTTCACTGAACTTGCTGAAAAATGCAGAAGCATTAAAGAGGGTTCAGAGGACAACAAAGCAAGGCGCTTTAATAGGATGAACTAACATAAAAGGCTCAGTGAGCAAAGCCTTTTCCCACCAGAGAGACGAGAATGGGGAAACACAATACTCAGCCCAGCAGCTACGCTATGGAAGTGTGCTGGGTGATAAAACTTTCCTAATTCTTGACGAAAAGCAGTCTATCTATAGAAACTAGAGCCAGTTCAAGCACGTATTTCAGATTCGGATTTACCTGAATTTTGACTTTTGAAGACTCAAAGTACCTTAGTATTTCAGAACAGAATTAAACTGAGTTGTTTGGTTTGGCGTTTTTTTTTGTTTGTTTTGCTTTGTTTTGTTGAAGTTCTTTTAAGCAGCAGCTCCGGCCCCCGGGCGGCCCGCCACCGCGGCCCGCCACCGCCGCCCACCTCGAACTAAAATGTCGCTGCGCGGCGTTTGCCAGCTGCGGGGTGCGGGGACAGGGGGC